>JAQIXR010001450.1:0-12469 GCA_034700825.1 Quadroppia sp. Gr-Ori-00064
TGTAGAGTCAATAGTGCATACATTTGTACGTTATTTGTTTGAAAAAAATCTCATGTTATGATCGATTCCTAATAGTTGTCAAGAATTGAAGCAATTCTTTGATCAAAAAAGTTATTTTTCATGTCATAAAATGAGACATAAATTGAGGGCACTTTTTTATTTATGCCCTGTGCCAGACATTTGGGCCGGGCTATTATGGTCTGTGTTCATCACTGTTTGTATCATTGATTTGTTTGCCATTCAATAGACATCTCCGGAATCGCCACTTATTTTCACACTTTTTCGGCGACTATTGAAAGACCAAACGTTGGATGAGTTGAAAGAGTTGTCCAAAACTTGTGCCAATTTCGATGACAACGAATGGCAGGTATTTCTGAAACACTATTTCCCTTTTTTCTGTATTGAATGTGATTTTCAGTCACTTTTAGTCTATTTTTCGGCATTTCTGTCAAATATGGGTAACTATAGAGGATTCGGTGACACGAAGTTTGTTCCCGATTTCGACAAAAGCAAATTGGAAGCACTGGTTGTCAACTCTCAGGCCTATAAACACAATGAAAAAGATATGAAGTTTATTTGGGACAACGTTAAGGACAGTATGTTTTCGTTGAACACAAATCAACTGTCTTTGGGTTTCTCTCCGAATGTATGACAATGTTTGACAATGAACTGAAGACCATAAAACCATAACCTATTCATAGGGAACGACAACATATTTCTCGAAGAACTGTTCTGAAGAGGACTCGAAAATTGTCAAAAAGTTTATGGAAATGAATGTAAAGAATATTCAAAACGAATTCAAAATCAAAATAAATGTATGTTTTCTACAGAATATCGACGGCTATAACACCCGAGTGTTCAAAGACAATGAGACCAATGCCTATGAGATTCGATTCCCGTCAACGCTGACCGACGCCGACACCGAAGGCAATGATTATCTTCAGTTGAAGGGCTCTAATCAGTTGAATGGCTCGAAGTTTGTCTTAAGTCGTGGCGATTACTCGCCTTTACTCAAGATTTTGAACAAATATTTAATGGAAGCGAAAAACAATGCCAGAAATGAAACCGAAAGTCGAATGATTGGCGAATACATTCGACACTTCACTACCGGTGACCTCCAGGCGCACAAAGAGGGCTCCCGTTATTGGATCAAAGATAAGGGACCGGTAGTTGAGACGTATATCGGATTCATTGAGAACTATAGAGACCCGGCGGGTATGAGAGCCGAATTCGAAGGTAACGAAAGCACCGGTAGTTTGCATCGAGTCTTATGTTTTGATTGCGTTAATTAAGGCTTCGTTTCGATTGTCAACAAAGAGGTGTCGAAGAAGTTTGAGGTATTGGTGTCGAAGGCGGCATCACTTCTGCCACTGCTTCCCTGGCCAAAGGCCTTCGAAAAAGACCGTTTCCTTCAGCCGGACTTCACGTCATTGGATGTGTTGACGTTCACGGGCTCCGGAATACCGGCCGGTATTAATATTCCCAATTATGATGAGATCCGTCAGAACGAGGGCTTCAAAAACGTCTCTCTCGGGAACGTCATAACGGCTGCGTACAAAGAACCCAATCCCAACTTCTTGTCCTCCGAAGACGCACAGATAATGGAGAAATATGCCATCAATAGCTTCGAAGTAAGACATACTGTTGTTGTTGTGTTTGTGTCAATAATACCCCCTGTTTTCAGCTTCAGGTGGGACTTCACGAACTGTTAGGTCACGGAAGTGGAAAGTTGTTCAAAATTGATGACCAAAAACACAACTTTGATGTCGAGAATACAATAAATCCGTTGACGAACCAAAAGGTGGACAAATGGTACAAATCGGGCCAATCGTATGACACGGTCTTCACAACAATGGGCAGCCCTTACGAGGAATGTCGCGCCGAATGCGTCGGTCTTTATCTCTCTCTCGACTCGAATGTCCAAAAGTGAGCGAAAGTCAAAATAAATTGTTTTTACTTTTAATGATTTACCGATAATAGGATTTTCGGTTTCACCGGCGCTGAGGCCGAGGATGTGGTTTATGTCAATTGGCTGGAAATGGTTCACAAAGGCATTGAAAGCCTTAAAATGTATAACCCATTGGTGGGAAAATGGCTTCAGGCCCACTGTCAGGCCCGGTATGTCATAACAAGAGTACTTCTCGAATGCCAAGACTTGGTTAAAGTGGAATACATTGAAAAGTCACCAAAAGATGGTATTATCGAATCATTGGATCAATTAATGACATGAATATCCATTACTTCAGGAAAAGCGGATCTCTTGATAAGTCTCAAAAAGGACTACCATTTGCTGCAAACTGTGGGCAAGAAAGCGATCGGAGATTTTCTACTCAAACTACAGGTGTATAAGTCGTTGGCAGACATCGAGTCCGCAAAAAAACTCTTCGACAAATACTCTGAAGTGTCCGACGATTTGGAATATCCTTTCCTTCGGTTCCGAAACATAGCTATGGACAGAAAAAAGCCCCGAAGACTGTTTGTCGAGTCGTCTACTCGTCTGATGGACGGCAAGGTTGTGCTCACAACACATCCGTCCACTCACGAGGGACTGATCCAGTCGTTCGGCGCCCATATGGACGGCCACTCAGATATTGATGACATTGTTGTCGATTTGTGGCGAAAAGATTGCAAATATTTTGCTTAAACATTGATATAATTATATAATTATATTCTTATTAACTGTTTTTAAATAAAGTTTTTAATATCTTTGCATTCATTCAACTGATCCACACATGGATTGCATTCATTCAACTGATCCACACATGGATTGCATTCAATGACAAGTTGTTCCAAAATTGTCAAAACTATTGAATGAATTTCACATATAATTGAGATCTGAATTAGTGTTCATTCAGTCATTGAATTCGATATTAAGAATCCATTCGTGAATAACATGTTTGGTCACAAGTAATGAATGTCCAGATTCTAGAACAACACAAACCCTCTAACAAGTACTGAAGACATCATTTATGAACATTCAGTTTATTCTATGAATTCTTTGTGTCTTTGAGTGAAAAAGTATGAAATCATTCATAAATGACAACAAATATCTTTAGAATCCTTTATGTCTGCAGAGATTTGAGTCAAGTCTGTCATCGACTCCAGTCCTCAACAACTCATTTAATGCAAAAACATTTGTTTTGTAAAATTTTAATAAATAATTGAATTATAAAAACATTTCATAAATACTTTAAGCCCTGAAATGGTTGTCCTCTTTCACCAAATCGGCGCACTTTTCTCCAATCATAAGCGACGGCGCGTTTGTATTGCCGTTAGTGATCGTAGGCATAATAGACGCGTCGCAAACCCTCACACCTCTCAACCCCTTCACCCTTAGGCGCGGGTCGAGCACAGTGTCGCGTCTGTTGACGGCGCCCATACGACAGGTGCCCACCGAGTGATAGCCATTGAAAGCCAACTGACGTGTAAGACATCGAATATAGGAATCGCATTTGTAGACAAACCTCTGGCCGGGACAGAACTGACACCCAGGGATGGGTTTGTGGGGCTCGACATATGGCGCAAACGACGAGCGCTCGAAGAAGTAAAACATGAATTTTGTTATTTCGATGATGTCTTCCATGTCTTGAGAGTTGGACAGCATTTTCGGATTAATGATTGGATGAACGAAAGCGCTGTTCGACTGAAGTCTAACGAAACCAAAACTGCGAATCCTTTCCAGTATTGCCTGTGCGAAGAAATCATACGTTTCCCGATACTCATCAAAGTACTGACGCCATTGCTGTCGTCTGTTGGCCCCAAACAGGTCTTCATTGACTTTTTTGGGATACTTTCGAACCGGGAATTCAATGCAAGCGTTGGGAAAGTCGTTGTCGTTATTGAATTTAGTGCTAAAATAAATCAATGGATTGTAATTGAGAGCCAAATCACCCCTGTTTTGGGTATAGTATGTAAAGAGTTTGTTTATCGTGAGCTCCGGATCTCCACTCTTAACGAGATTTTTGTGCTCAGCTTTGATCAGGAATTCCACGTTCACTGACGGATGGTTTTGAAGATTCTCTCCAACCGGAAGGTCCGAAAGCACTGGTATTCCAAAGCTTTCCAATTGCTTTCGCGGACCGATTCCAGAGAGCATCAGAAGTTGTGGTGAATTTATAGTGCCTTTGAATGAGAGACGAATTCGTGACTCAAATCAGACATTCATTGAGTCATACCTGCGCTCACAATCACTTCTCTACGGGCGCCCACAGAAGACAGCTTTCCCTCTCTGACAAACTCCACTCCAATGGCAGTCTTTCTATTAAAAAGTATTTTTGTGACCAAAGCGCCTGTCATTATATGTAAGTTATTGGGGAAAGGGTTGGGATCGAGATATGCGTTGGCAGTACTCGACCGAAGGCCCGATTTGCTGATGAATGCCTGTGCGATAGCAGTGCCTGTTTGTTGTGGACCATTGATGTCTGTTGTGGTGAATCCCATCTCTCGAAGCGCCTGTTGATGGATGACAATGATTGGATCCACTGGTTCTGGCCATGAGGTGATCTCTATGGGACCACTCGTTCCATGATATCCATTGCTGACAATCTTCGGATCCGTATTGTTCTCGTATTTCTTAAAGTACGGCAACACCTCTTCATAGGTCCATCCAATGGCACCGTACTCTTGAGCCCATTCGTCAAAAGTCTTTCGATGACCTCTATTGAAGATCATTGCGTTTATAGACGAAGATCCGCCCAAACCATAGCCTCTGTTCTCTGGTATTGCTTTATAGGCCAGACCTATGTTTTGATTGGCTTGAGTGTAGTTCCAGTCGTACTCCGAGTTCAGAAGCAATGAATATTCCGCCGGAATATCATTGGGAACGCCATTGGAAGGGCCGGCCTCAAGCAACAGTACCCTTACATGTCTACTCTCGGCCAATCTGTGCGCCACTATAGCGCCGGCAGATCCCGAACCGACGACAATGAAGTCATAGCTTTGTTCAATAGAATGGCGAACACTATTGAGTCTATGAATGGATGTCTTCTGAAGAATAATCGTCGAAACGGTCAACAGTTGTAACGAAAGACTTATTGAAAGCATTATTATGTCATGAATTGATTGAATGTTTTCTAACAATAAACACAAAACTCATTTATAAGCGAAAGATGAGTTCAATGTTGTTCACACCTTCACTTTAACTGTACTAAAGTCCTGGTGCTATACCTGTCCTTTGCAGTCAAACCACTTCTAATCCTATTTTATTTTAAACTTAGAGCACATCCGTTTCATGTCATGTCTGTACAGCATATCCAATGCTAAACACAAACAGTTCTTAAAGCAATCAACAGTTAATCCGAATGTGTTTTCGAGTCACTGAACTATAACTCTCTTTTGGTGTTTGTATTAATCATTATATTTTGAAACTTAAAAATAAATTCAATTATTCTGTGAATTGAAAGAAAAATAATGAGTCCTTCAATTGATTCCTATTTGAGACCCTAATTGACAAATATGTAAATATATTTCATTTCATGCATTTAAAGGACTATAAATAATAAGTTATATAATGATCAAGGTCACAGTCCGTCAACTATCAATGATTTAAATGTAAAATATTTACTCTAATTATGATAAAAATATTACCAAATCATTCATTTTCTGTTTCAATGCACTAAACCGTTGGGAAAGTTGTGTCCAAAAGAGTTTTATCTAACATTAAATTCCTTATCGTCAATGACTTTACTAATAGTTGAGTACATTCATTGATAAGAGAAAAAAGATTCAAATTTTGATTCAAATTATGATTAATTACTTTATAAATATTAATACTAAACACAGAACTCAAACCGATTTCTTCGATTACTTTATGAATTATTTTACAAAATATTATTTGAATTTCAATGAAAATGAGTGAAAATTTGATCATAAAATCAAAGAAACAAACTTTTGTGCCACAGATTTCTGTTCCGGAACTGCTATGGAATCAATTGAATCAATTGCAAAGAGAGTCCATTTGTGTCGTAAGTCCAAAGAATTCAATAAAAAAATTATTTATATTTTTTTTATTGAAAAGATTGACGCAAACAGTGATAGAAAATTGACTGCAAATGAATTGATGTCCAAATCTAATGCATTTGCGAAGGCTTTGATCGATAGAGGGGTTAATAAATCGGATATTATTCTGACATTTGCAGAGAATACTATAGAACATGTGATAGCATTGTTTGGGACGGCATTCATGGGAACCACTGTATACCCGATCACATATATCGCCAACATTTACGAAATGGAAACACTTTTGGAGACATTGGAGTCATTAGTGATAATCACTTCGATATCAAAGTCACAAATGATTGAAAAAGTCATTAAAAACAATCCAAAAATTAATGTCAAATTAGTTATTGTTTTGGACGGCGTTTACAAAAATTATCTCACATTTAATCAACTGATCGAAGAAGGAGTGAATCGATGTTTGGATAGAATTCCTTACTTTAATGTCGACCCAAAGAAAGATGTCTTTATTATGCTTCAGAGCTCCGGCACAACAGGTGTTCCCAAATCAATATTGCATTCACATTATTCTTATTCTTATTGTATGAATGGAATGTCACATACATTCCAGTCGATGTCGAATCTCATCTTTGGCCACCTGACCCCCTTTGGCAGCGCCACCGGAACTATATTCATATACGGATACATTTGTGTGGGAATGACTGTTGTTATATATCGACAATTCAGCGAAGAATTACTCTTTCAGTCCATTGAAAAGAACAAAATAAATCTGTTATTCACTGTTCCCGTATTGGGCTCAAGGCTTCTATCGGGACCACTGGTGGACAAGTATGACTTGTCTAGTCTTAAGCTTATCTTCACTGCGGGCGCCGCCTTTCCCGGTTGTGTCGGCGAAGGACTAATCAATAAATATAAAGTTTTATTCAAAGAAGGTTTGAATTTTGGTATTATTTTTTGATTAAATAATAATTCAATGTTTGATAGCATACGGAATGTCGGAATTCGGAGCCCTAACCGATCCCATGGACCATGATCACTTTGTTCCAGGCTGTTTGGGAGGACCCGGATATAACAGTGAAGTAAAAATTAGAGATATTATAACCGGAAATAGTTTGGGACCAAATATGGAAGGGGAGATCTGCATAAGGGGGCCATCAATGTTCATGGGTTATCTGAACAACCCTTTGGCCACCAAAGAGACCATTGATAGCGAGGGATGGCTTCGAACGGGAGATATTGGACACTATGACCAAAACGAAAGACTTTTCATAACCGATAGACTCAAAGAACTGATCAAATTTGGCACAAAACAGGTCTCTCCCACCGAAGTCGAACAGTTCCTATTGACACATCCCTGTGTGACTGACGCGGCTGTGGTAGGTGTGAGACATCAAACTGACAGTCAATGGCCCAGAGCTTATGTCAGGGTTAAGGACAATATGAATGTCACTGAAGAAGAGCTCAAAAAATATGTTTTAGGTTTTGAAATATAATAATAATTATTGTTTAAGACATGACTAAAAGTTTGTCATATTATAGAGAATCTGAATGAAGCGAAACAACTGAGGGCTGGCATCATATTCGTGGACTCCATTCCCCGGATAATTACCGGTAAAATCGATCGAAAGTATTTCAAGAGATTGATTGAAAACGAAGTAATCGTTGATTAATATATCAATAGTTTTATAACTTTTATTGTATTACAAATTGTGTTAATGACTATAAATGACTATTTTTTGTGTTTTTAATTACTATAAGTCAATGCCCTAATTATGAAGGCATTTGATATTAGTATATGATTTTTGTCCCTTAAATAAAAACAATTTACGGTAACGTTGTTTGTGTGCATCCATTGCTTACATCATGTGTTGATTCGTTTGCAAAGCGTTTGTGTTTTTAATGCTATTTTAAAGTATTTTTAATTCAATTTATTTTTATTTCTGACCATAAGATTAGTGTTGATATTGTTTGTGATAATGGATGCGATGGATGTGGTGTCAGACGACAGCGACAGCCGATCGACAGTCATATTGGAGACCAGTTGTGACCAAACCTTTGCCAAAGACTCCTTCGATCGCTTCGGAGACGATTTGTGTCAACAAATACTTAGTTTTATATCAATTGAACACAAATTGGATCAATTGGTTCTTGTGTCCAAGCAGTGGAAGCACTGTCTTATCAATGGTCAGACGAAACTGATTTTCACAACCAATCCGTTGCTGAGAAGACATAGCAATGATGTCGTCTGTCTTCGACGACAAGTGTACTCAAGAGAAATATTTTACAAAATCCGACCATTCGTTCGACGCTTCCCAAACATCACACACTTTGAGTTCCAAGACATGGAACTACTCATCGATGGACGACTTCTGAGACTTATCGCAGACTATTGGCCAAAATTGACGACATTTGTCGTCACGAATGCAATCATATTTCAAGCCATCGACGAAGATATGGTGTATTTCGGACAAAGAGTCGGTCAGAATATATCACATTTGAAGATAGTCTTCAGTTCTAACACATCTTCGAACGAACAACTGATCCAAAGATCAATGTCTTTATTGTTGTCGTTCACACCAAACATACGTGACATTCATTTGCCAATAAGTTTTGGATCAACTGAACAAATGGTCATTAATTACTCTAAACTGAGACTCGAATCCATGAATTTAAGCAATTTATTGCTAACCGAAGAAGAATTGACACAATTTGTCGATATTTTCGGCACTCGTTTAAAACGATTAGTATTTTTGATGACTTCCTCCACATATCCATCACTCGGCAAGTGTTTGGAACAGATCTCAAGACTTAAATCATTGAAACAATTGTCAATACGTTTGGACATCAAATCAAAGCCAAACGAAAAACTGGACAATAGTTTGAGACAATTGTCGTCCAATTTGAAACAATTAAAGTGTTTGCGTTTGGAAGTGATTTCGAGCAAACAATTTATGGATACAATAATCACTGGAAAATGGTTTGACATTTTGGCCACATTTTCATCGTTAACAAGACTTCGGTTTGCGTTGATATTAGACCAGAAGACGGAACCGAAGAACTATTTGAATCAATTTGTGGGCAGTTTTCAGTCTTTCTTACATTCGCCACAATTAAGACATATATTCCTTGTCTTCACTCACATAAGTGATGACATCCTCGACCACATTGGCCATAGTTTGCCACAACTGTTGTCCTTTCGTCTGGTGTGCTGTCAATCAGTGATCACAGACAAGACATTGCTATTGTTAGCCGAAGTGCCGGCGCTTATGAGCATAAAAATGGTTGAGTTGTTGGACAACTCGTGTGATAAGTGGTGTATAATCAGTGATGACGGCGTTCAGCAACTACTGGATCAGTGTTTAAGATTGAGATCAGTTGAACTGAACTGCTGTTCGACAATCACATCGACGTCTGTCAATGCATTCATAAGAAGAGCTCTTTTGGCGCCCAAAAGACAACTGTGTTTTAGACTTAAAAACGATTCAAATATTTTACAATCAATTGATTTGACACAAAATATACCCAAAAATCTCGATATCCAACGCGTGGACAACGAGTACTTGAATGTGAATTGTCTTCTGATGTCATAAAATAATTCTTATTTAAAGATATGTTTCATTAAAACAACAAAAGATTAAAAAATGTTATTTTTTTTTGTTAAAAGTTTAAAAATATTTAATAAAATAAAAGTTATTTTGTATTCGTTTTGACTAATCGTATCCCAAATGAATGGACGGTTACTTACATTCGACATCCGGTGCGCGAACTGTCTATTGGTTGAGCTGATGGTCGGATAGCTTGCAGACGGACGAAAATCCCACCGACCATTGTTTTGGCCCTGGCTATGATCAGGCAAACAAATGACCGACAAGAGGTTCATCCGTAGGCACAATACCCGCACAGTTATGTATAGTGTGTCCCATAATCCATGATAGCATACGAACACATCGTTTGGAGTATTGAATGTTTTGTTTGAAAATCAAATCAAATAATTAGTGAAAAGAATAACACTTTTGACAATTAATTTTCAAATAACACCAAACCATTACTACCGGCGCTCTCATAAAAACTTAGAACACATTGAAATTGTTAAAAAGCACTTATATCTCATTGAAGTTGCTTTGAGTGTTGCTATTATTACAGGTGAGACAACTTCGTACTGAGCTCTTTAAGGCCCTGTATTGGTATCCAATGCAAAACAGTAACAGTCATTGGATTGGTATTGAAAGAAATGACAGACCTATTAACCTATAACTTGCATGTCATAGGCGTTCATATGAAGCGAATGTCATTTTATATATACTTTTTGTATTGAGTTATAATATATTATAATTTATATTTAGTTAAGTCTTATATACTTTATATAAAAAGTCTTGTTTTGAGATCCGCTCCAGTTTTGGCACATACTGTATATACCGATACCTTCAGTCAAACCTCATTACATTAAAGTCAAATATTTTGATACTTTGTATATACAGGGACGTCCACCACTACCTTTACGGCAAGAATAGCTGGCATTTGAGTTCTTCTCAACCGATTTTAAAATTTTCTTCTGTATTATACCAAGGAGATATTCTAATTTCTAAGTCTGAAAGAATATAAAAATATTGAACAAGGTAAAGAAGTTGTAAATGTTTGAATAAAGAGTCAATTTTTCAATGTATTTCAATATGTTGTATTTCAATACAACTTTGAACTCAAGTCAGACACAAATACATTGAAAACACATTGAAAATCATTGAAAAATTGACTCTTTATTCAAACATTTACAACTTCTTTACCTTGTTCAATATTTTTATATTCTTTCAGACTTAGAAATTAGAATATCTCCTTGGTATAATACAGAAGAAAATTTTAAAATCGGTTGAGAAGAACTCAAATGCCAGCTATTCTTGCCGTAAAGGTAGTGGTGGACGTCCCTGTATCTATCCATAAAAAAGTTGTTTTCAAACGAAGATGTTTTCTCTGTTGGCTCTCAAGTGTCACCTTATCTACAGATAATCACAACTCGAATATTTTGAGGGGTTTTTCATACTTAAAAATAAGAATAAAAACCTAAAAGTATAGAAAAGTTCAGGAATTAAAGAATAAAATATTATGAATGACAAGAATATAAGAGAGGATCAATTATTGACAAACATTGAAATTCTTGAATATATATTATTTGGATTTGCCCCCTGAGAGCCCCTTTTATCGTATGTAAAAATGTAGTTCAATAGACATTAATATGAAATAATAAAACTTTATATAAGTATAAGAACTGAATGTTATGTTCAGAGCATATGTAATATGATTACAATGACATCATTTTGAGAAAAGCCATTACACCTAAGGCAAGGTCGAGGACGATGGAGACGGTATGTGCGCCGGCATATGTGGATCAGTGGTGTAAAAAAGAGATTAAGAAGTCTTAAATGACTTCAACACTCGTTCTTTATTTTGTATATGTTTTTGCATAATATATAGGTTTGTATACTAAAAAAGATCCGGTTTATATATTTTCAATTTTTTCTCTTCAAAATAATCAATGAAAAGCACAGGTAATAGAAATTCATTGAAAATCATGTTTCAAAGCGGATATGAAAATCAAACATTTTTTTGACTGAAAAATATAATCAAAAAATTATACAAGAAATAAATATTTATCAAAAATGTGTTGAAAATATTTAATGATTTAATTGAAATATTTTCGACAACTTTTAGTGACACTAAAAATCGTTTTTAACTCAAATTCATTCTAATTATTATTATATTTTTTAGTCATAATTATTGAAAACATATTATTTGTTATATAAATATAATTACAATAATATTTAAATTAATTATAAGTTAATATTCTTTCAAAATTTGAGACAATAATTCTTTATCTGAACTAAGATTTCATGCCTTAAATCTAATTTTAATTATGATTTCTAGTCTGTGGTTATTATTAGTCATGTTCTTAAGCCTTGAAAACAAATTAAAATTGAAGTAATTTTTGAACAAAAACTGACTGTCTTTGTATGAGATGGTGTTTGTGTCGAAGGCCAGCAATCGTTTAATAATACATATGAGATATAACTGAAAACAACTAAACTATAATTAAATCCTATTAATGAATACTTCTTTAATTGATTTGATTTCCAAAAAAAAACTTTTCAAATAAACTAAACATTTCAGACATTATAAACACATTGTGTTTTCGTTTCGAGTCATTGAAAGGTGAAAATCATTTGTGTTTGAGATCAGAATGGAAAGTAAGATTGCCATCGCCTGGGCTGACCTCTCCATCACAGTTAAGCCCTATTTGTTTGGCCAACAAAAGACAATACTTAACAAACTGTACGGTTGTGTATATTTCGGTACAATCACAGCACTGATGGGTCCGTCAGGTGCTGGAAAGACAACATTATTGAAGTGTTTGAATGGAAAACTGAACTCATGTTTAGACAAGAAGACAAAAATATACACCAATAGTGAAGAGAAGATAAGACCCTGTTTTGTTGGTCAACACGAAAGCGAACATTTGATTATG
>JAQIXR010001451.1:0-12467 GCA_034700825.1 Quadroppia sp. Gr-Ori-00064
AATTTACATTCAAATGCTTTTTTATATTAAAATTTTTATATAATTTATGTTTGAAAAGATGATACCAAAGACAATGTGCTCTCAATGCCTGTCCTCATCTCACACATCGTATTCACTTTAACCTAAACACAACTCTCACGCAAATAATTATCTATTCATTGAATGCAAAACATATTTGTTTTTGTTATGAATTCTCGTTTAATTTCGTTGACTTTCAATGTATTTGAGAATTAAATCTTAAAATAGAAATTGTTTTCAAAGTATGAGTTCATTATAATGTGATATCTCTGTAATGATAACATTTTTAATCCAAACTCTCATTTGTTTTTCATTAAATTTCTTTTTGTTTTTAAATTTTCTTTTATATTGACATTTGTTTGACTTTTAAACACTTTTAGATATTTTTGTCTTTAAGTCATTCTTTAAATACAAAAGCAATGAATTTGATTGAAATCTATTCTAAATCTATATAATTATTTTCAACTAATCGTTTCATTTATTATATAATTATTAGTGATTTTTACGTTCAACTCATATCTAATAATAATGTTTATTAGATAACCGTTTCGTAAATTTATAACAAAGAATGAAACCTTAATTTAATGTCATTTTTCTCTATATATAGTCTGTACGTGTCGTTAGTATTTCATAAAATCATTTTCTTATGTTTTTTGATATTTTTTTATTGCTTTGTCAGACATCACAAGCCATTGAATGCCAATACAATTGGGTTTATATTTCTATATGATTTGAATCCATATTTAAGCAAAAATGAAAAAAAAAAACATTTTTATTGTCATTATGTCTTTGAATATAAATTAAATGAAAGTTTAATTTTCAATAATTTGTATAAATAGTTGTATTCGTGTAAATACTTTCATTGGTATTGATTTACATATGATTTTGCGGATATGTTTTCATTCAATTGTGAAAACATATTATTTATTAATTAACATAATTTAGTAATTATTTTATATGTTATCAAACCTTCGGATTATTCACTCTTTTATGTGTATAAAATATTTGTAAATTAATTTCTTCATTAGTCATTGTTTTTTATTCATCGAAATTTGTTCATTAATTTTCAAATACTGTTTCACAACTATTAATATTCACATGTTTTACCATCGATTGAATTAATCTTTCATTTCATGAATGAATTCTCTTTAGATTTTCTTTGAAATGTTTACTCAAAATATTTCTATGAATTCTCTTCAGAAGTATATTTGCAAAAATAAATCTATTTATAAAAGACACTAAAAGTGTTGTCAGTTTTTATAGTGAAATCAAATTCTTTTCACAGAATATATACAATATTTTCGTTGAGAACTTCTTATTGAAAATGAATTTTCGTTAAGTGTTTCAAAAGTGTTTCAAAAGAAAATATTATCGTTTTATATGAAAAATATTGAAATCTCATCAAAAGATGATTCAATAGATTATTGTGAATTATATGTTTGGTCACTGACTTTACTACCTGTGCCTTAGTAATGGCTATTCACAGCCATTAGGCCAGGGATGACATACTATTCTACAAAAAACACCACAAATTATTTTGCTCTCAAATGCTTTTCACTTTAATAAAGTCTATTCACAAAAGACTGAACAAAAAATCAATTGTTTGTTGAATGCCATTAAAAAGCTGTTTGAATGTCGTCTAAACAGGAAATCACATCTCAATAATTGATTACAATCTCACAGATTAGGTCTTCTTCTGTTGGGTTAACTTTTTAATTGGACAGTTGGCTAAACGTTCGCTCAAACAAATCCAGAGTTCATATAAAAATTATTTTATATAACAATATAATACAATTTTCCCATAAATTGTTTCAACGATTTTCCGATTTTTCTTCCGATTGGCGTAAATAAAATAAGAGCAAAATTTTGAATGTTTTTACAAATAGTGACCCAAATTGAGCCCAATATGAGGTCATCTTCAAAGACAATCTTTATTTAATTTTATGAAATATTTATTAAATGATTATTTTATGTCTTATTTTCAAATGAATTAAACATATTTTTGTCTAACATTTTGATCAATAATTTTTGTTTTGTCTCAAACTCTTGTGTCTGTAATGAGGAAAAGGAGTTCTCGCATATGTGGCGTCCGGTTATATCTCGTCGTCCTTTCCATATAAGTTGTTCGACTCATCTCTATTTCAAAACCAGTTACCAGAATATAAATCTCTTGTTTTAAGGGTTGTTGTACTCATTTGTCCAATAAATTACAGCAAAACCTTTTCCATATTTTTACTCAATATATACCCCTTAAATGATCTCTATTTTTGACAAAAATGTAATTATATTTTTCAATAAACGCTTTTTTGTTTCACCAAATGTTTAACAAAATTTTTTATACTAATTTAATGTGTTTTTAGTGTCAATAGTTTTTAAATTCTCTTCCCTTTAAAAACACTTTATATTTAAAGTTAATTTTCATTAAAATTTATTCATTGTTTATTTTATGCAAATTTAAGTCTACTTCTCATTAATGAAAAATATGTGCAAAATTATTCCAAAACTTTTACAAAAATCATCCTTTCCTTCGTTTATAGCATTTATTTTATTTTTTGTTTTGAAAAGTTTTTGTATTAATAATAAGGTTTAGTTTTATTTTTGAAACGCCTTTAAATAAAAAAAAGGAAATTATTTTTTGTTGTTATTCTTTATAAAGTATAAGTATTTCACAAATTGATCGAAAAATTTGAATATCTTTAAAAATATTTTAAGTATTTTTTGCATTAAATTCCTTATTTGTGTTGTGAATAAAGTTTTTAATGTTTGTTATAAACATTTTTTTGAATTTATTTTATAAACAGATGTTTACCTCAATAGTTGTGATCTATTTTTTATATAAATATTTCCTACCCTTCCCTATCAGTGCTTTTGATTGACAAGTTTTTATATTAAATATTTTGCTTTTTTCACATTTATTATACCTTTAATACCATTATTGATGTGTTTCTCAACCGAATTGTGTCTGAGATTAAAAAATTTTTGTTCAAAATAAAATCATTTGATGAAAATATGTATTTCAAACTACATGTGCTCTCAAAGGGCGCAACACTTTTCTACTCATATCCCTATTCTTTGACTCTTTTGTTTAAAACAACTTAAGCTTATTTTTCTTCTAAAACATTCGTGTTTTTTGTTTTGTTGACTGTATTGAAAAAATGGTTAAATTGATGCCTAAAACGAATCAATCATTGATTTGAAATATTTCTCAAATATTAAAAAATGCTTTTTTTGTTCAACAAATGATTTATATTCATATATCTCTTACTTCACATTCATTCAAATCTTCTTTTATTTCTTTATTAAATTTTTATTTGAGTTTTACTTTCTGTTTATTTCTAACTAATGTTTAGTAAAATTGCATAAAATTTATTATATTTTGTGAATAGAATTGTTTTGACATTATATGAACAGTCGGTAATACTTACGATAATTATATTTTTGTTTGCATTCATATTTCAAATATGAATATATGAGAAAGACTTTAAGGCTTTGAATGAAATGAATTTTAATTTATGATATTTTATATAATATTTTATATAATATTTTGATGATCTCTATTCTGATCACAACTTTTATTAATAGCTCACTAATATTGTTATGCTTTCCATTGCATGGCTTTTATATCAAATATTATTATAAATCGTTTTCAACAAAACAACTCAAATATAAAATGAAATAAAAGATAATTAAAAATTCTTTCTTTAAAAGCATTTTCACACTTTTGAGAAGAGTTTTTATATTATAATTAATTTGTTTGAAATGTTTATTGTGTTTTCGCATCCATTCATTGGCTTTAATCTTGTTTTACGGCAATTGAGTCTCTTTTTTGTTGTTATTTTCTGTAAAATATTTTCCATTTGTTTGATTGTTTGCAATAATTCCTACAAATCTTATATATTTCTCTCTTTTTATTATCGATTGATTGTCTGAACCACTGTTTTGTCAATATTTGAATATTATATGTATTTTTTGGTTTGTGTTCGCCTTTATTTATGTACTAATCATTGAAACACAGCTACCATTCCTACCAATTCTTTCATCAATGGCTGAGTATTTGACTTTAACTCAAACAAAGGCAAAAATAATGCAATAATTTGTTTGTATTGAATGCAAGCAATTATATTAAATTATCAACCAATACATTACAATACATTACACACAACTGTTTGAATTTATCACTATTTTTATTGCTGTTTATTTGCACTAAAATATAGATTTGAATCTTTTTAACGATTACTTTCAAAGATCATTATATGATATAAGATATAAATTGAATAATGGCTTCAATTATGTTATTCTCATTGAACTACACTTAAGACTAAGTGTTGACTCGCTTTCAGTCTAATCTATAAAAATATATTTTCAAAATTGAATTTTTTGAGTACTGGTGCTCACAGTATGTATGTTCACATGCTTTTGCTTACGATAGGAAACCGAACCATTATTTTGTTATACTTTTTATGTCGTTTGAAAGAGTGTGAGCACTGGGATGGTATTGTGTCGGGGAATGACATAAATCTGTTGACAATTTGAATGGGCGTCAAAGCACTGGAATATCGGTTAGTTCTTTGAGCGACTGATGCCTTCAAAGTGAGTGAATGTATTGATGCGAAGAGGAATACATATTGTATTTGTGTTCCGTCTATTGGGAGCACAAATGCAATAATACTCTCCTCTGTCTGTCCTCTCATCTCATGTCTATTCGTATGGTTTCTCTTTTTATTGTTATTCTCTAACTCTTGGAAAACATTTCTATGTCTTCGGTTGTGATTCACTCTTTTGTATGTGTTGTTAAGTGTTTGCAAAATTTAGAATCTTTTTTACATCTCATCCATACATACCCGGCCTTTATATATGGCTTTCATTTTTATTATTTTATGACAAAAGACTAAACGAATTGAAATAAAAAGTTTTAGTTTTGTTTCTCTCGTTTTGAAAGAATAGCCAAAAATTGTCTGAAGTTTGAATTCAATCGGAACTCGTAAGTAGTGTTGGTTTTCATGTTCTTTTCTCTCCATTTCTCTTCCCTGTGCTCTGGCCTTACAATGTTTACTCTGATGTAAACCATGTATGCTTTGAGGGCAAGTAGTCATTAATGTGATGCTATGCCTATCCGTTCCTATGCTTTGCTATGAATTACTCGCACATAATATGTGTTGTTTTGCCTTTCAGTTCCCTTTTGCTTCTTTTCTCTCACTTTCAGCAGGTCTTCCTTTCGTCTCAGTTCATATGGAGTGCCTTTCCTTCGAGTGCCACTCTATCAGCACTCACTCACTGTCCAAATAAAGTTGTGAATAGAATCTAAAGACTATATCGCTATCCATTCATTCAAATCATTTTTGTAGTGATAATGCATTGAAAGCATTGAGAAGTCTTGACATCAATTACACTCTCATTTGGCTCTCATTTGGCTTTCATTAACTCTCACTTATTTGTCAACGACTTCTCATTTGTTTTCATACATTTCGCACAACAATTGCTATATCGATATGAAGTGCACTAATGTTTTGACAAATTAATTCATACTAAACATAAATGATATCAAAGTTTTGTGAACTGTTTGTCAAATTCTCTCTTTTTGTGTAATTTTATCGCATTTTTCTAAAATACTTTGATTTTGTTGTATTTGTTCTTTTAATTTGAAAGGACAGTAAGTATGTCCCAGACCTCTGAAGTTGAGTTAATCTTCTTTAATGAAAGAATTATAGATTATTTACCATTGACTAGACTTTGAATAGCCTTTGAATCGATTAAATATCTATTTTAAAGTTAATTCAGTTTTAGTTTTCAATTAGGCATTAGTTTGGTCTCAAAGCCAGAGATTTGTTTTTTCGTCAATTTTTATCAATTCGTTTAATGTCTTCTTCTCTGTCTTTATTCATTCGTATCGCAAAATGCAATGCAATTCAATTCAATACGAGATTTCTCTTTACTTTCTTTTCATTTCATGGTTTGAATGAAACCCTTGAAAACAAAATCACGAAAACGTTTTAACCATTGGTTGTGAAAACGGTTATCATTTGGCAAACACTTCATTGAATTTTTATTTTCGTTGAGAATCTCTTGAAAAGACATCGTCTCTCAGATGTGATGTTTTGTTCCTCAGTTTACATGAATTGATTCAAATGTAATATTGTTTTTGTTTTTATAACCTTTTCGTTAATAATGGAAACCTTTTTAATGAAAATCTCATCACGAAATTCATGCAATAAAATAAAAGTTTTTTGTTTTGCTGTTGTTTTGGATCTCATTTACAAATCTTATATTTGTTTACTTTAATAATAAGTTTTGATTAAAGTTTTCAAAATTACATAATTTATTGAATTTTAAATTATTTGTAAATTTTATCCATTGTTTGTAAAGTCTTATCAAATATTATTCATTCATTTAAAATTCATTTCAAAAGCACAGAATTCATAGTCTATTGGTTTTTATTTACTATTCTTTTTGTCAAATATTCATATGTTTTATCTTAAATATAATTAATAATTATTAAGATTATGGCATAAAATGAATGATAAAATTGCTATTAAATTACATATTAATGTATAAAAATTGGATAAAAGGGCATAAAAATTAATGTTTCGCTAATCATATGCTTTAGTAGTCTTTTGTACGTAAAAATTAGTACAAAAAATAATAAAAAGACGAAAAAATGATTATTGCATTAAAAACACATTAAGTCTGTGTTCAGTCACTCCTTAACGAGAATACAATTTCTATGTCTAATCATTAGATCTTTTTATTAAATAATTTTTATCAAAATATTTTTATTTTTTGTAAAATTAAAAATAGTCTTAATTTTGCAATGTTTAGAGAATAGAAGAAAAGTTTCGTTAATTTAAAAATATTTTTAGAAGTTTTTATTTTTACTCTAATCTCATATCTGTTATCAAAATGATGTCCAAAAATACAGTTAACGAATGAAAAACAATAATTGATGTATTGATGTCTGTTATTATCTGGTAATAAATTATCATTAATTAAGGAAATTGTGGACTAGTTTTTGAGTTCAATAATTGATTGACACATTTATTATAATTTTGCAAAGTTTTCTGTTTTCAATGTTAACCAAAGACTCGCACAAAACCTATCATTATTTTGTTGTTTAATAAAGATTATATGCCTTTACTTGAGAACAGTTATCCAATTGTGTGAACATTTATTTTGTTTTTATTAATACAAATAATGTTTGTTAGTATAACTCATAATTAAAATACATGTTTTCATTATTAAAAAAAATTCAATTGTTTTCAAAGAGTTTTATCGATTTGTTAATGCATTTGAAATGTTTTATTTAATGTGATTCTCGTTTAGGTATAACTGTGTAACACATGATGTGTTACTCATTCTCTTTTCCACCAAAATATTGATACAAAACCAAATTATATGTGAATTCTTTTGATGGGATTTATCTGAAATTGGTTTGGAAATATCGTTGCCATTCATGTATATAATGACTCAAATATTTATTATATTAAGAGCTTTCGTCTCCGAAAGTAAAGCCAATTTGATTTGATTCAAAATGATGTGTAATTTTCAGTTTGGATTTGTGTCCTAAATATCAAAATCGATTCATATTAAGAATAAATATAACCAAAAAATTCACTTATTTTTATAATTCAATCAATTTTTATATATTGAAGACATTTATCTCCTCTTTAGAAGTGTAAATATATATCAATACTTCTTTCGCTCACATTTTATTCTATGGCTTATATATTGAGTTATTTTATCACAAAATTATTATTTATTTTTGTAATAAATTTTGTTTTTATTGAATCAAAAGTTTTCTTTTAAAATAATAAAAAAATATGAATTGAGTCGTAAAGCATGTGAATGTTGTTTACTATTTATTACAATTCACTCAATATTTCTGTAATATTGAGTGAATTGATATTGAATTTCCAATTCCAGTGTCAGATATCAATGCATTTTCAATGAATATCTCATATTCTGTTCATCTTCTTCACGAGCCGTCACTTCTTGGAGTTATTCTTTTGTTGTATAATATCTCGCATTTATATTATGATAACTTTCTCTCTATTCTGTTATATATCTCTATCTCTCATGAAATTCAATATCACTTTATTCTTGTCTATAACTTCGAACATGTCTTTCGACTGAGTATATAATACTCAGTTTTGGCTTTCATTCGCAAAACAAATATTATTCAATGTTTTTCATATTTATGATAATCTGTTTCTATATTTTGATCAAAAAGTCATTGATTTTAATACAAATATAATTTAATTCATTTTTATTACCATTTCATATGATTTGTGATATTTATAGACATTAAAAGATTTTTTATTCTCAAAAAACAGTCCGTATTTCTAGACTTGAGATTCAGATCACTCTTACTATAAGACAATGAAATCTCAGATTTAATGTCATTTTCACGACTCGAGTGTTTGGGAAGCGATCAGTGAATGTCTACTCTTTTTGAGCCGTCACTGCCTTTCAATGTAATCATAAGTTTCGGCACTAAATAATAATTGTGAACCACTTTATGTGACTTTTATACATAGTTTCGCTTTTATGTCATACTATGTATAGCAGAGAATGACTGACCGATCGATCGATGGTTTTATATACGAATTCATCCGAAAAGAAAATCTTAAAGTTTTGACTATATTTTAAGTCATTGTTTGGCGTATTTTTTTGCAAATGATTTCAATTTTTGTGTTGAAAATGTTATTTCGTATCGATTTTAGTTCTCTTTGTTTAAATGGATTAAAATCATTGTGAATATAATATTGAAATTTGTATTTTGTGTTTATTTTGCAAACGTTTTTTTAATTGAAGTTTGCATTTAAATCGCAAATATGTTCTCTATTTCTCTCTATTATTATATTTATTTTGATTTTAATGAATGAATAAATTTTTGGTAAATATTTGGTTTTGAAACTCTGTTTGAAATTATTGAAAAATCTGTATTTGGTTTTCATTAGGTTTTGTTTATGCATTGAATTCTTATATATTGACAAAACATTAATTCAATTATAAAATAGTGAATATTTTCAACAATAAATGCAATCAATTGCTTATTATTCAATAGTAATTATTTCAAATTTTTTGATTATAATTGATTTCTGTTATGCAATTTGATTTACTGTTAAAAATATTTTATTTTTCTTCAAAAGGTTAAAGAACTTAAATATAAAGCAATTTATAGTTTAAATTAAGTTCTTTTCGCAATATTTTCAGATTTATTTAAAATTATTTTTCATTAATTCATTTTATTTTTATAGTCTTCCGGCCATAAAATACTTTTTCAATTCACTGTTATTTTTAAATTTCAAACAAATGCTATGAAATGTTGAGAATATTTTCTTACTATTACTATACTCTTTGGCTTGCATTGCATTGCAAGAGATATTTCAACAATTTTTCACATCCAATATATTTCATGGTCTCTAAACTATGTATTATATTTCAAAACAATAAAAATAAATTTTTGATGATTTAATATTTTTATTCCCCATTGATTTGGTTGAAAGAACTCACAACTCATTTAAGTTGTCTTAAATGGTATTATATTTAGTTTATACTAAAATAAAAAATTCTTAATCTTTTATAATTATATGAAATGTTATTTAGTTTTTAGTTAATAGAATTTGAATAATATTTTTGTTTTAATGAAACTTTAAATTAGTTATAATTTATGTGTTATTTTATATTTTAATTTATATATTAATATAATTTTAATTGAATTCAAATGTCTTCTAAATTGTAATTATAATTCATAACTCAATTTATTTAAATTATATGATATATTAATAACGTATTGAATTTTTCTCTCATAATTAGGCCCTCATTTGTGATCGATTTGATTGAATAGCTTTAAAACTGTCATTCCTTTAGCATTGGATGCAAACTATTTGTGAGTATTTTTTATTTCTCTTTCCTTTTATTAAATCTATTTTTGATTTCAAATCAATAAAATTTGTTTAAAATGGGCTTTTATTTTGTTTTCTTTATTTTATTATAAATCACATAAAAAACTTTACTTAAGTTCTGTGAACTAAATTCATCGGAAAAGACAAACATTTGTTGAAGAATATAATTATATCTTTTCTTGTAATACAAATGTTTTACAAAATAAGTCAACTCTGAAAATATTTTATATTTATTTCATGAAAGCGGACCTAAATTGTTGTAATGATTGTGAAATGTTTTCAATTTTCTTTCAAAAACATAAATTTGTCAAATAATCACTAATTTTCAAGAAATCTTTTGATGGTTTTCAATCGATTTTAATAAAAATAATTTGAGTAAAATTTTTTTTATATATTTTGAATCTATGTTAAAATTATTGATTTTTCTATTTTATTATTATTTATGAAGTTTTGTACAAAACATTAAACACAAACATTTTGATTATATAATCTTTGATGACTTATGGCATTCACAAATTGAAGACAATTTTATTATTTGTGAATATTTTCATTTTATTTCCATTTCAATGAATGAAATCTTTTTCACAAAAATTGTTATGTCTTTCAATAAGTTATAGAAAATTGAAAAATCGTAAATCCATTGCATTTTTATGTTTTCTTCATTGGTTTTTCAGATTTTTTTGTGCATTTATTTTTCAAAACGTGAAGAAAAATTGGTTTTTGCTTTAAATTGTATTTTATATTCAATGTTGTGAAGAATGTGTCGACTCTTTGACTCTTCATTGACTGCTTGTCAGAGATGTCGACGAAATGCATGTTATTTGATGTCAACTGAAAATAATTTCCTTTCATTGCAATTCTTCGTTACATTTTCATTGTTAATATGAAAGCTTGTTTTATATGCAATGCATGAATACTATTGAGATATTCTTCAAAACATTAAGAATCAGAATATAAGTCTTGAATCCATTTTATTAGTTTTTTCTTATTCTCTATTCATTTCATTGAGGATTCGATTGCTTTTTGTTATTATGAATATTCAAGTGTTTGTCACTATTTTTACATTCAATTCTTGTGCACAAAAAATATTTTTCAAATTTAATATATATTTCTTTATCTCTGAATATAAAGGAATGAAATTTCTTTCATATCATATAAAGAATCATATTTTCAAGATTTGTGTTTCAATTATTTTGAGTTGAATTGAAAACTTGATTTGATATGAGAGGAGGTCTTATCCATTGTATGTCTGCATAAACCACAAAACCATATATGATATTCAAGTGATGACACATTCAAATGACAAATATATTTGTCTCTCTTTTTCTTATTCTTAGTTCTTATATAATAAATATTTTGTAGATATTCTATCGTTTGACATAAGTTTGATAAAAATGATGTCAAACGCAAACCTCGAGTTGAGTGCAGTCTTTGAATCACATTTTGCTTGTTATTTATCTATTTTCGTTCTGTCCATACTTTCGATCCCTATTTGATTCCACACAAGAGAAAGAGTAAAATAGTTATCTTTCTCACTCTAGTCGAGAGAGAGAGAGAGAGAGAGAGAGAGAGAGAGAGAGAGAGAGAGAGAGAGAGAGAGAGAGAGAGAGGAGAGAGAGAGAGGAGAGAGAGAGAGAGAGAGTGGTTGGAAATAATATATTAGTGGATTGAAGATGGCTTTGATCGTAATGACCATTTACGGGATCAGCTTATGTTCTGTCAATGTATAAAACTATGTCTCAAACTGTGAGTTACTCTCTATGAGACAATAGGTCTGTGCGACAGATCTCTGACTCTATTTTATTTCCTTTCCATTAGACGACTGAATGGCAAAAGATTTCTCTTTTTTGAGGTCGAACTCCAAACGAGAGCTCAAACCATACAATGCCTTAACTAATACTAAAAGCCATACACTATTTCACTGTTTCTACTCTCCTCCCTGTGCTCTTACTATCTATATTGTGTTATACAAGAGGCCGAACCGAACACTTTGATAATCACTTAATCAAATGACATTCCTTTCAGTCTTGGAATGGCATTGGATATAATTTTTGCAAATAATTCATTTTTTGTTTCAATTTCTTTATCAATGAATTTATTATTGAATTAAACTTTAAATGAATTTTAATGTCTTTTAAAATAACGCTAAAAATTAGATAATTAACAAATATTTCAATTAAAAGTTTTGTTCAATTTTTCATTTGTTTTATGGTTTTGTTTGCTTTTCGTTCCTCTCATTTGTTCCCAAATAAGACAAATGAAGAGTCAGTTCCGTATTGTCGACGACTTATTAATTGATATAAATTGTCTTTCAATTCAAACCAGTCTTCGTTTGGTTCTCCTATTCAATAGTCAGTCAATGTTTGAATGCAAACAAAGCTCAGTAGAAATACCTCTCCTTTCAGTCTTTCAATTAGATTTTGTTTCATTCAATTTTGATATTATTTTCATTACAATTTTGGTTATTATCAAAGTTTCGTCTATTTTTGTAATAATAATTTCAATTAAATTCTCGATTATAACAAAATGTAAAATATTTGCATAAAT
>JAQIXR010001452.1:0-12466 GCA_034700825.1 Quadroppia sp. Gr-Ori-00064
TTTTCTAAAAGGCAATTAAACTCTTCTTTTATTTGTGATAATAAATAAAAACATTTTCTATTCAGTAATTTTCTGCCCCTTTTTTATTAATGGTTAAAAACGTTTTTAATCTCTCTTTTCGTAAATAAAAACATTTTTTCGTTTCATTTCACAAAATATTTGTTATAAAACTTATTAAAATTATTGTATTTTTCACGCGAAAAATATGATAAAAATTTACATAATTTTCACTTTTTTGTTTGATTTGAGACAACGAAAAGTGTTGTCATATCTTGTATTTATCCTCCAATCGAACCATACGTTCACTTAATTGCCATAACTTTTGAGCACTTCTTTCATCATTGACTTCATCTAAAAGACAGTCAATTCGTTGACAATTACTGTGAAGACAAACATTGATTTTAAAATACTTTTTATGAGAAGTAATGATTGTTTTGAAGTAATGATCGGTTAATACCTGTAATAAAAACCCGATTCATAGATGAGGTCTTCATCTAAAGCACAATAGAGTGTGGTTTGAATACCGAGATCACAATCAATGTTGAATAGGAGGCCAATCGTATGATAGACCAAAGATGTAATTCCCGTCAAATGTCTGAACAAATCACTTCTTATAGTTCCCGGATGTAAAGCATATGTCTTAATGTTGGGCCACTTGTGGGCCACTCTTTCGGCCAATTGTCTGCTGAAGAGTATGTTCGCGAGTTTGCTCTGACAGTAGGCCTCCAGAGGCGAGTAATTGAGGTCCAAATTGATGTCTGAGAAATATATCTGACCTCTCATTGCATGCATTGATGACACAGTTATGATTCGGGCGTCGGAAGAGTTGTTCATGTTTTCAATTAGCGAAAGAGTTAACAAAAAATGGCCTAAAATTCAATTGTTTTCAATTCATATAATACTCGCAAGAATTGAGAATTTAAAGTATGAGTCAAACAAAGGGAAAGGCATGAAATACTTGTGCGGATAATTGAAAAATCAAAAGTTAATTAGATTTGATATAAGCAGACAAAGGGTTTGGGAGTATTTTCATGTCTACGCCTGTGTTGCGATTGAATACCCAAATGGTTTGAAGCGAATTGCAATTCAAAGCCGTCTTCAGTGGTATGTTTTGGACACATCATAACCCCGGCGTTATTTATCAAAATGTCAAAGTTTGGCACTTTTTGCTTCAATTGACGAACTGATTGTCGGACCGATGAAAGCGATGACAAATCCACTTCCAGTACTTCCAACACTGCCATTGAGTTCTTGGCGACGATGTCTTTGGCAGCGCTCAGACCTCTGTCCACATTTCGACAACACATTACTATCTAATGAATGCGAAAACGATTTGTTATTTCGTTAGACAATTGTCTCAAACCTTTGCACCCCTTAATGACAACTGATATGCCGTCTCTTTTCCGATGCCAGTGTTGGCACCTGTAATGACAACTACTTTGCCGTCGAGTCGACTGTTCTTCAGATATCTCTTTCGACCCATATTTACAAATCGTAATAAATTGAACACAAATTCTTTGACAAACATCAAAGACATGATTATTTCGACATAAATTCGCCTTAAATTCATGTTTGAATGCATTGAATAACAGCTTAGACTTAATTGACATGAAATGCAATTCACATAAAATATTTGTTTTCATTTCTTTGCGGTTAAAAAGTTTTGTTTAACTTTTATTTTCAAAATATCTTAACTAATATTCAACGAAAATAAAATCTTTCGACAAATATAATAAAAATATTATTTTCTTTATATTTTATAACATTTTTCACTCATTTATTATTTCATTCATTTTTTTATTTACAAAATAATAATATACAGAAAATTATATAATTTTGAATTTTTTCATTAAATTTTATTTTAAAACTACCGAATAGTATAAGAATTGATTAATTACTGAAAAAGGGGTAAATTATTTATTTAAAAAAAGAAAATTTTGTTAATGAAGTTTTCATTAAAATTTTGACAAATATTAATGTATTCTTAAATTAATTTTTATATACAAAAAATATAATTATTTTTAACTTAATGTTTATTTCTATGCATTTATATAAAGCTGTAATAATAAAATTCAAATACATTTCCCTTATTTCTATGAAAGTCATGACCCGAACAGCCAGTCCTTTCTTATGGATTTCAGGGATTTATTGAATAAGTATTTTATTTTATTTGATATTTTACTTTTTGTGCTTATATTAGATCTGAAAAGAAATGATTTTATTATTTCATTTCGTATGTGTTTTGAGTGCAACACAAGAAATAAATATAAGCCTTAGTGGATGTATGTCTTGTGCCGATGGTTAGGGGGTTATATTGAAAGGGGGCCTCAAATTCAATTGAATGGCAAACGTGACACAAATCAATTGAAAGATAATTTTTAAGCACATCTAAAACCTCTTTTACTTTTATTTTCTTTTATATAATATTTTCTTTTTTTTTGTTTCTCTTTCTTCTGCCAAAGGATTTCACTTTTTAATACCATTCCTATGACGCCTGTATGTGTGTTGTGAGCCTACTGGCCATCATCTTTCGGTGTGCTCTTTGCCATTGATTGTCAAATGATATGAAAATCTATTATTATTTTTAATTCAAATCTTATGAATAAAATGTTATTTGACTCTAACATCAAAACTAATAGATATCAAAGTTTTGCTCAATTAATAGCTTTCCTCAAAAGCCATATAATGTGAATATTTTTGTATTTAATGAACACTTTTTATTTGAAAGAATGAAAAATAAAAAGTGATTTGAATTTTAATATAAATATATAATGAGATTCTTATCAGTATTTATGAGAATATAAATGAAGTTTTGATTTTTATTAATAAAAATATTTTTATTTATATATTTTTTTCTTAAAATAATACTCAATTGTTTTAAATGTCTGGCCATATCTTGGGAACGGATCTGATCATCATATGAGCATTTATAAGCCTTTCCTCTCTGAAGATGAAAACTATTTTCACATAAAAAACTTTATATTTTTTATTCATTGAATAAGATTTTGAAAAAGAAAAACAAAAATGATTTACAACTCATAAAACAATACAATGATTACAGACAAACAAACAGTAAAAACCAAAGTCTTAAATAACTATAAACTATCATAAAAACAATACTTCCAAAAGCCATTGGAAGTGAAAAATCTCAAAAATGAATTATTGTTTGATATTTTGAAAAAATGAATATTTTTTGCCAACATATCTAATGTGTATTTAAAGTCAGGGAAAAACAAAACAAAAACTTTTTCTCTGTTTGTGTGTTATATATAATTATAATTTTTGTGTTTCAAACACTCAAACCCTCTGTCTATACGTCTGAATGTTTGAACATTTCTCACACTCTATGTATTATATGGTGAGCATAGGTATAGCCTATAATACCTGTGCCGGACTCACACAAACACAACACACACAACAGTGTTTGTTCACATGGATAGGTTAGGTCAGCACCGGGTGACCCAACAGTGGTATTTGTGCTGCTGTTATCTCATCGCTATTATTAGCTCTAACTCTATATTCAAAACATTTTTTATATTTATTTTATTTGATTTTTTTCTCTATTTTTAGGCAATGATTCAAATGTGAAGAATTTCGACGCGTTTTCGGTATCATTAGTTCGCATGTCGTTTAATGTCTGCGCTCTTCAGCCACTAACCGGTAATTCATTACAGATTATTGATACAGATTTTTAATACCTGAGCGCTCGCACAGGTCTTTGATAATAAGAGTGCTTTTTTATACACATTTTCACACTTTTTTGATATAAACTCTGTTTATGGGTTTAAACGAAAAGTTTTTTTTTGTGTATTTCTTGTACCACTCCAGAGGTCTCATCACATCCCACATGTATGGGCAGCACTGTTATGAAAAGTGTGTGCGCCCACTATCCGGCCTGTAATCCCAAAAATCAAACAAATTATAATATATTCATAAATATTATTATTTTTTTGTTACTTATCCTTAACTTTACCGATGAATACATATTAGAGATTATATTCAAAATGAAAAACTTATATAAAATTCAAGTATTTATATAAAATAAATTCATATAATTTCTGACATATTTCTCATTCACTTCCTTCACATTCTGTAATGAAGAAGAAAAATGACTTTTTTTGATCAAAAATTATGCCAAAAAATCATTATTCAAAACATATTTTTTGAGTAAATGAAAAATAATTTATTAGTAATTAATATAATGTTAAATACATTTTATTTTATATAATATAAGTTAAATACTTATTAAAAGCATTCAATATCTTCTTTTTTGATATACTTTTCTCTTATGTAAGAGCTGTTGCCTAACGAATAGTCACGAAGAATACCCGCCTCTTATGAACACCACTAATAAGACTAATAATAATAACAACAAAAAATCATTATTTTATTTATTATTCTCACGTGTTTTCCCCTCAAAATTGCAACCCTTGATGTGAGTGAATAGCGAACAACTGATTAAATATTCATTCATTTTATGCGAACATTCGCTGCCATTATTATTGATTAGCTGTTGATTAAACTCATTGTTAAACAAGAAAAATATATTTTTTATATTAAAAAATAAAGTAAAAAACAATTAATTAATAATTTTTTAATGAAGAAAAAAAAACTTTTCAAACAATTTATTACATATTATATAAGGAGAAGAATAAATACTTTATTGTAATTCAAGCGAATATTAGATGAGAGAAAAGGGGGAAAATAATAATAATAATATTTTTTGCGGAAATTTGAAAAATAATGCATAAATTTATTTTGAAATTTGTTTTAATAGTTTGTTATAAAAAGTTTTATATAAAACATATATAAAGTCAGTTATCTTATGGATAGGCATATGAATGAATGATGATTTCCAGCGCCGACATATACTCTGCTGTCTCCTATCAAAAGAATTTTGATCAGTGATAAAATATCCCCCTTATGCCTCTTATACCCCTTATCTCCTTATCTCAAATAATTATCTCAATATTTTTCTCCTTCACTCCAAATATAATGTATTTACAGTTTATTTCAATTCTCTAACCGTTTTTGAATAGAGTTTTGACTTTGAATTTTTCTATAAATAAATTGTTTTGAAATTTTATTCCTCTTTTGTTTTTCAACACTTTTTTTACTTAATTTTTATTTTTGAATTTTTTTAAAGAATTTTTAAACAAATTTGTAAAACAATTAATTATAATCGCAATACAAGACCCAAGTATTTGGTGTTTACCTCACATATGGTATCGAAGGCATAAATATCTTATGCATGGCTTGTATTGAAAGATAAGTTGTCACACAAATAGGTTTCGGGAGATTTGGTTGAGGACAGGGGTTTGACATAAATTAGTTGTGTCTCAAAAGATTACGGTCTGAAAGGTTTAGGTTTGGAATCACTTTCATCGGTGACGGCGAGGACTGTCAAACACATCCATCTCCTAATGACTTATATCTACGAAACAAATACAATATTTTTTGACACAATTTTCGTTTCGTTGAACGAAATGAGTGTTAGATTTGAATGAAATAAATACCAATTCTTTCATTACTATTTACTATCACTTTATCTGTGACTCCGATGGGTATGGAATGTCTCACAGAAATCATTTGGCATTCATGTGCCACACATTAAGGAGTAGGTCTCGTATGTGATAGTGCCAGTGCCAGCGCCGGCATTATATCTATCTATCTGTTCAAATAACTCCCACATATCTCAGAGTCAAAGGTCTGGTGCCTTTGGATGGCATTTCGTGAAATGTAATCACGTTTGTCTCTATCCAGTGCCTCCCTGTGCTGTATCACTGGCTCTCATGCATTCAGTACTACACATTCACAACACAACTGTGCCGTAAAAGAGAGAAAGAAAGAGAAGAAAAGTTTTTTCTTATTTTATTTTCCTCTACTTTTTTTCAGACGATTTTCCTAATGATTAGAAATAAAGTCGTTTTTTTGCATACCAGTGCTCAGAGCACTGGCAATGATATATCATTTGCTCTGAGGGCTATAGAGGGGAACTGTATATGTGTGTTGTGGTCAACATCTCTGTCACACGTGTTTTACATTACATACACACAAACACATAGAGTGCTCACAAAAAGAGACGACAAGAACGGTATGAACGACGACATACCATCCCATACCAGTGCACACAATTCGTAATATCGGTACGACATCTCCTCCTCTTTCCTATGAAAAACGCACATATTTTTCATTTGTCCCTTCAATGGAAACAACATTTTGTATATAAAAAGTCACACTTTTTTCGCCAAAACTGTCGGACAAATAGTTTTAACACTATTTTTAGTGACATTCAGTAAATAGAGATCGAAAGCCCTTTTAAGGCTTTCCTTATATAGCCGACCAGTGGCTATGACTGTGGCTATAAAGGCCTCCTAAAGAAAAAGGGTCGGAAGCTTAAAGGACTGGCAAATAAGGTCTCAATAAATCTGTCACCAAATGTGTTGTGAATTATATTTAATTTTTATTTTCTTAAACCAAAAGTAATGTTATATTTGAGCGAAAGTTTTATTACTCGAAAAATACTTTTTCGGACAAAAACGAAATCTATTTTTATTTACAAATTATTTAAACATTTATTTATTTCTCTATTTCTTTGCAAAGAATATAAGTTCAAAACCATTGAAAAGTCACGAAAAATATACCTAAAACTACCATTTCGTCTCGACTTTGCTGTAGACCTCCTAATATGTGGGTGGCTTTCCGTATCTGCCTTTCCTTCTCCTTCCCATTACAGCACATGCATAGGCTATCTGTGCTCTAAATGTTGTGTTATTTTTATTATCTTTTGCTTGAACTGAATTACAATAATTTTGTGTCTGTTGTAACGATTTTTGAGTCTAAAAATTCCACTTTTGCACCTGAATATATAGCAAACACTGACCGCACCTTAAAGTAGTGCTTTTATTGCATAATACAGTATAACCTCTTTTGAGATAACCCAACATTTTGATGCCACCCATCAATGTCTGTGTGCGACAAATGGACTGTCATTTGCCTTATTATTACAATTCCTATTCCTTACTGTCCTTGAAGTGAATCTCTATATCAACCGAAACGAGACATCATTTCAAATGATTATAGGTTTGAGAAGTCCTTAGCGTTGTATATATAAAGGGGTTATTATTATATAACTTATATATATATTTCTCATAAAATTAAATTGAGTTTTAAATGGCTTTTTAAACTCAACTCTAAATTGCAATAAAAAAAGACTTCATTTTATTTTATATATATTTTATTTAAAAATCAAAAGACATTTCTTTATGACATTTTGAACCCATCTTCTAATCTAAGTCTCATTTCAGATAATTTTACCATAATTTTTAACATATATTTTATTCTTGAAATATAATAATAAGTCATTTGACAAAATGTTTTCCAAACGCCTCGAGTGTTATATTAATACCCCATCAACTCGTCGTCGTCGTCAAAACCCCCTTAAAATAGATAACATTAAATGTTTTGTCAAATTTTTATGGCTTTAAAAAGAGTTGAATTAATATTTAATAATAATTTAAACCATTTTTTCTTAAATAATTTTTATCTATAACTGACTCTAAGAATATCTTATCTTAAAAATTGATTTTTAATTGCAATTAAAAACCCCTTTTAAGCCATTTTAAACATTTCTGTCAATATTTGTAATGTATTTAATAATTGTTGCTTTAATTGACGTAAAATATATCAACAAAATTAAGTATTTTTAATTCATTTTATATCCGAGTATTAAATAAAATATTTTATTTTGATATGAGTTTCAAAAATAGAGATATTTTTCTCAAATAATAATTACTGAAAGAAATGTTTTGTGAAATTATTTTCTAATAAAAATCATTTTTATTGCACTTTAAAACACATAATTTTTCGCATTTTTTCGCTTTAATCAAAATAATAATAAAGAAAATAATGTGAAAAATGTTTTTTGAGATTAGTTTTAAAATGTTTCCTAAAATTGAAAATAAATTTGTTTGAAAAAAGTAAAACATTTTCTAAAATATTTTATTTATTTTCATGAAATTGAGAATTGATTTATGTTTTCATGAATTATACAAATAATAAATATTCGATTAATTTGTGACTTTCAATGAAGGGTATAGACTTAAAGGGGTATAAATTAAGGCAATAAATGATTTTAGTTAATCGAGACTATAGTTGATGTCAGACATTAGAAGACTTATTCATTTTATGATCTTTTTGTCAATCAATAAAATTCACGAAAAAATAATGAAATGTTTGCATAAAAAATAAACAAAAGTTTTTATTTTCAAAAATAGTTTTGATTCAAAGCTTTTGAATATAAATCATTAAACGAGGTATTGATAAATGTTTGGAATTTATTCTTGACTTAAATCCTATAAAATCCATATTAAATCACATGATATGTGAATAATAATTATTATTCAAATGTATTTAAAGACGAAATAAATTATATTTTAACCCTTGGTTTTCAGTTATTTTATATATAATATTTATTTTGTTATAATTTTTTGTTGAAAAATGACAGATATTTTTAAAATAAATTTTTGTTTGATTTAATATATATTTTTTTATTGAATGAAAAGTTGTTTTGAATTTCATGAATAGAAAAAAACGAAAAAATATTAGAATTTTTAAACACTATTTATAATTATATAATAAATTTCAAAACAAATTCATATATTTATTGCCTGATAATTATTAACGCCATTGCAGTCGACGCCAACGTATTATTCAATTTCACATAAGATATATATTTTTATTTGAAATTTATTCAAAGCATTGAATTTAATATCAAATATAGAAATGATATTAAATAACATTTTTTATTATCAAACAAATTGAGTTTACATTTAAAAGTCACTTCGATTTATACCCGGATTAAAAAATAAAACAAATTTTTAAAAATATTTTATATCACAGAAAAGATTCAAAAATTCTTTATAATATATTTGTCTATAATTTGTCGAAGAATTAAAAATGTTTTTCAATTGATTTTTTGTTTCGTTGTCTAAAAGAGAAATAGTTTTCTCATTAATGAAAATGAAATTTTAATTAATTTTTCGTTTGAATACTTTTTTCATTTATTTACAACAAATGCTGTGTTTGTAATGAAATTTAATTGTTTCGGTTGTTTTCAATGTATAAAACACTGGCATTTAATATATTTGGCGTCAAATATTTGGCATTTAATTTGATTGCTGTGAATGACACGAAAAGGGGTATAAAAATTCATTAAACGTTAATCAAATATGTGATGAGATTTTAATTGTATTTTATTTTGTAAGTAATTTTCAAATTGTTTTACATTTCATTTGTTGTTCACTTTTTTCATTCATTCGATCAAAAAATTTTAAATCACTTTATAATTGATTAAACACTTAATCAAATTGAAAGTCCGATGAGAAACACACGAAGATATTTGTCTAAGGGGTATATAAAAGAAAATTAATTATATTTAAAGGTTATGTTCTCTTCGATGAAATGATTTTATAAAAAGTTTTTTTTCAAAAACTTTATTCAATTTTAATAAACATTTTGTCGGCATTTAATTCAAAAAGTTTTGCACAAAATTTAAACATTTTTAAAATCACAGATCGATTACAAAATTGATTTTTTTTGTATTATTTGTGATTATATTAATATTCAATCAAATCATAAATCGTTTTTCAATTCATAAGAAAATAATAAATAAAAAAATTTTGTTGAGATTTGAAGTCAAACTTATTCTTCATGTCCTCATTCCCTGTCCTTTCCCTACAACTTTCATTCAATTCTATGCACATATGTCTGTGCTCTCAATCACTGTATATAATAAACTCGATTCGCGTCTCATTTTTCTCTCTTCAATACTACCAGTCCTTCTGATGACAGGATGTCGTCGAGAATGTCAATGGATTTGATAAGTCATTCATTTCTCATAACCTATTGAATGCTTATATCAAAAACTCTCAATCATTTAGACATATAATCCTTTATATAATCCATTGCAAGGACTTATTAACCACTCTCGCAGGCATTGGCCAACACTACCAGTGCTCTGATTATATAATACCATAAGATTTAGTCTAAGAAGAAGTGCTTCAAAACTTATTGTCAGAACTTATTTTGAGGCAAATATTTCTATTGCTTTAACTCAATAGAAATATAGGAATATTCAAAATAACCAAGGTCATCCATTCCCTACGAACTTCTGTTAATTTCAATACATTTACCGATAGTGTAATTCTTGGTTACCCCACAAAACAGTGAATATTTCAATGAATATATTGTTGAAAAAATGTATTTCCCCTAAACTTTCAGTTGAAACCTACTTCGCCACCAGATCTCTCTCCCTGTGCCTCAAGTGGCATAAGTGACCTCTCACTCCATCCCTCTCAATCTCACTGTGCTCTGAGGACTTGTAGGCCATGAACTCATTGATCAAACGTCGAATTGAATCAAAATATTAAACATAAGACAAGAATTCAAAGAAAATAATTCCGACAAAAATTGTGTGAAAATTTCATTTAAAAATAATATAATTTTCTTACAAAAGAAATAACTATTAAAACAAAAAACTATTTTATGTAAAAGTGAGTCAAAAATCAGAATCGATTGAATTGAGTCGTGATTTCAATACATCATATGTTATATAACATATCTATTGTACAGTCAATACCTATCAGTCAAACCTAACTCTTATCAGATTATAAACCGAAAAAGTGGTCAAAAATATGATTTTGACTTTAAAATTGATTTTATATTTCTCTCATTATATGAAATGTATTTCAAAGCCATTGAAATAACGTTGAAATATATTTACTTATAATAACTCGAATCTAATGTATTAAATATTAATAAAGTTTTTGTATTTATTAATGATTGATGAGTTAAAAGTGATTCTCTAAAAGTCTAATTAATGTTTAAGTGCACCGGTAGGTCCGGTGCGATGTATTCAACACATTTGAAATTGAATTTTTCCTACACTTTAAATGACATATAAAATGATTTTTATGTTATTTAATATAATAATCAGGGGCTGTAATGTGAAATGTAATCGACTACCATTTCATTACCCCTTAATACTAAGGAATTATAAATATTTGAATTGATTTCATTGGTTTAAGACTCGGATTAGTTATGGAATAATTATTTGTATTCTCATTAAATATCGTTTTAAGTATTGATTGAAATATTTATTTATTATAAATGAGACAAATATTGAATAAATTATCAAATATTTTATAATACAATTCATTTCATTACTTGAAATATTCAAATGAAATCTTAATAATAATAACTAACAAATATTTTTCGCCTTTTCTTTCATTATATATAAAATGTTTTTGTGATAAAGAAAACACAATTTCTCTTAAAATGAAAAAATTGAAAGTTATTAATAGTTATCGGAAATGAATGCATAGAAAACATATTTATTATTCATTTCAATGGTTTTTAAGGCATAAGAGAAAATGATTTCACATTTTTAAGGCGCGTCTCAAACATTAAGATTTGATTTTCAATGGAAAAAAACACTTAATATATAAAGAAGTTTTTAAAACAAAATATTTTTTATTGAATTTTAGACAAATTTATTTCAAATACTTTTAAAAAAGCAGATTATTTTCACATAAAAAATACATTCAAAACTAATTATTACTTCACGTGTTTTTTGTATAATTTTTAAAGATTTTAACCACAAAAATATCACTGAATTTTGGTTGCGGTTTATTAATACAAATATACATTTAAGGGGGAAATAGGTTTGTATATATAAGACAGGTCTGGCGTTGGTCTTATTGCTCAACAAAAGAATTTTTCAATTTTTAAATAGTTATTTCACACTCGGAGGGAATGGTGGGGAAAGGTGTGGCCCACAAGAGTGAGCGATAGATATATAGCGAAAGAAACAGATAAAAGCCATTTATACCACTTGTTTGAGCGCTGTATGCAATAGGACATACGTTTTCTAATATACTAACCTTTAATATCAGAGTTGCATTTTTGGCCAGTCTTGTCCTCCCTGTGCTATTATACGGTTAACACCATTTGAAGTTTACTTTTAGGTTCAAAAAGAGTATTTTTTCGATTGCTTTACAAATAATAATAATTATTGTATTTTTCAAAAATATTTTTATTGTATATAAAATAAAACGTTTTTTTACCAAAGCCTCAGTGTTTCAGACCTGTCTCCCGGCCCTAAAGCTATAGCCCATTCCTTTCGGGTCCTCTTTTTTGAAATATCAATACTAAATTTTTTTTGAATATAATTTCTCTTTTTATTGGTCTTTAAATACCGACACCAATACTGATAGCACCGACAGAAGATTCTCGCCATTCCTTAAGACTTTTTATTATTTGTTTTTGATATTAATTAAAAAGTTTTTATTATTTATTTGAGTTATGTTTCAATATTTGAAAACCTTTTTTGTGCAATCATTCGCTTCATTCAAAAATGTAATTTAATTTCAATATTAAAATATTCACAAAATTATCACAAATTTTT
>JAQIXR010001453.1:0-12443 GCA_034700825.1 Quadroppia sp. Gr-Ori-00064
CCGGAACATAGTTTTGGACACTGAAGAAGATATCGTTCAGTGATAATAAAATACAAAATAATAGGAATTTTAAGACATTTATAAAATGAGTTAAATCTAAATATGAAGTCAAAGTGGATATGAATTGTCAATCATATCAAAATATTATTAAAAGTAAAAAAAACTGTTTAAATATTTTTTCAAAAATCAAATGTGTTTTTCAGTTGTATATAAAAGACCCTGATAATCGACAAGATTATAACTATAAATAATACATATTATTAGAAATTAAAACACAAAAAGTGATGTTCAGAATATTTGTCGTCATTTCAACAATCGGTAAATAAAAATAAAAACTTAAAAAACATTTTATAAATTCATTTAATATTTTGTTTTTGAGTTTAAAATACATAAATTTTTTTTTTCAATTTCCTTAGTATTGACAGCGTTTGCAAACGCCGGCCCCAACACAGACGGTAGCTCACTATGAGAGGCACTGGCATTAATGCTAGAATATAACAGAATATATTTCAGAATAATCTTAACTTTTTATTCCACATACAGTGCGCCAGAATTTCATCGTCACTGCAGTGGTGAATGAATGCACAGGAAAGGACGCTGGTAACTACACGTTCCTTGCTACGTTTACGACTGGCCAAGACTGTAGCCTTGATAGTACGGTGTCCAACGACATCGATTCGCTCACACTCATCGCACCCGACGGTCAGCGCGTTGTAGATAGACTAAAAATTCTTGCGATTTCGAAATATCCGGCCGGAGGTAGACATACACCTAATGCATCGATTGGAATATTGCCCCTTAAATTGAAAGCCCCTTTATTTTCCCATAAGCCAATGTGCAATTAGATCTGCTATACGTTGCGCTCAGCGGTAATCTCGAAGGAAAGTACGTCTACCACAAGTTGTTACGCCAGCAACAGTCGTATCTTAAAAAGTGTTCATCCATTTTGGGCAACGCTTTCGTTCCGCCTAAAAGTCTGTCGCTTTTGATATCGGATCACTTGGATATGAATGTCTTGACATCGCCTACCGGTGCTTATGAGCTGTTCAAAAGTGGCTGCACTACTGTCTGCAATGGAAATGAATTTATCTTTTAGTAAAGGAGTTTATAATTAAAATAAATTATTACAAAAAATATTTTAATATAATTTGAAAAATTCTTGAAAAATATTCTGTGAAAGAATATTCTAGATTATTTAAATGTAGACCTCTTTGATTGTCACCTCTATAATAACCCTGAGCTTATGTTTTAATAAAAAATAATATTTTAAAATTATTTACAGTCTGCTTATTATAAAGCGACAAACCTGATGAAAATGTTACTGTTCTTGGTCATTGATATTAAGTTTTGAAAAAATATATATTTATAACATTAAATACGGTTCGTTGACATTGGAATGTCATTCACGGCACCGGTATATATAAAAATGATTTTCATAAATAAAAATTCACTTTATTTTTATTCTTTGAGTAAAAATATGTTCAAAATATTTGCTATCATTTCATCGATCGGTAAATAAGTGTAAAAATTAATAAAAACATTTCATATATTTTTTTCACATTAATTACTACAAACAGCGCTTGTAAGCGCCGTACCCAAAACAGAGGGTATGACTGATTATGATAACTTGACCCAATATTACAGAATATACAGAATATTCTTTACTTTTTCTTCCATACAGTGCGCCAGAATTTTCTCAGCATTACATATGTGAATGATTGCGATGGAAAGGACGCCGGGAACTACACTCTCGTATCTACATTCACTACTGGCCAGGACTGTAGTAGTGATAGCTTTCAGCCCAGCGAAGATAACGCGCTGACACTCATAGGAGCCAACGGTCAACGAGTGGTCAATAATCTGAAAATTCTTGCCTACTCTTTATATCCGGCCGGGGGTAAACATAGCTATAATATACACATAGTAATAAAATTCCATTTGAAATACCCCTTAAATATTGTACCATTTTTTAGCTGAAAATCACAACGACGTACTGTTCCTGTCGCAGAGCGGTAATCTCGAAGGAAAGTATGTCTATAAGAGAGTGATTCGTACTGTCAATGAATATCTCAAGAAGTGTTCGTCCGTTTTGGGCTTCTCTTACGTGTCGGCAAAGAGTGTCTCGATTTTGATATCGGATAAATTGAATATAAATGTCTTGATATCGCCTCAGGGCGGGTATGAGGCGTTCAAAAGGGGCTGCACTACTGTCTGCAGTGGACAGAGATATATCGTTTAGTAAACGATTGTATATTTTTTTGCTAAAAATTATTGAAATAAATTATTTTATTTAAAAAACAATTGAAAATAAATTTCAAAAAATATATTTATTTTTTTTAATTTTTAAATAAATTCTGCAAATATTTATTGAATTATTTTGTAGTAAAACTAATGCCCTGTGAAAATTGCACCTCAATAAACACCCTGATATTATACTCAATGCTTATTAATTGGCGACAGGTCATTGATATTAAAATTACTTACAACATTTGGTAGCCATTGGTTCGTTGACATTTGACTGTACTCCACAGCACTGGTATATACAGTACATAATATAAAGAGAAATTTCAAACATAAAAATTTATTTTTTCTTTGTGTAAAATATGTTCAAAATATTTGCAATCATTTCAACGATCGGTAAATAAGAGTAAAAATTAATAAAAATATTTCATATATTTTTTTGTCACATTTATTACTACAAACAGTGTTTGTGAGCGCCGTTCCCAAAACGGAGGGTATGTCTAATTATTAGTAGAGATTTCTTTACAGAATATTCTTAACGTTTTTCACTATACAGTGCGCAAGAATATACTCGTCACAGGAGTTGTGAATGAATGCGATGGTAAAGACGCCGGTAATTACACGTACCATGCTACGTACACCATTGGCGAGGATTGTAGCCCCGGTAGCTCCTCTACCAGCGATGACACCACATTGACTCTTATCGGACCCAATGGCCAACGACTGGTCAATAATATGAAAATTCTCGCCGATTCTAACTATGCGGCCGGAGGTAAACCTTTGCCTTAATATACACATAGTAATTGAATTTCATTTGTAATAACCCTTGAGATTTGTACCCATTTTTTTAGCTGACTATCAAAACGAGATTTTATTCCTTGCGCTGAGCGGTAATCTCGAAGGAAAGTACGTCTACAAGAAAATGATTCGCACGGCAACAGAATATCTGAAGAAGTGTTCATCGGTTTTGGGCTACTCTTACGTCTCGTCAAAGAGTCTCTCGTTTCTGATATCGGATAAGTTGGACATAAATGTCTTGATATCGCCGACGGGCGGGTATGAGGTGTTCAAAAGGGGCTGCACTACTGTCTGCAGTGGAGTGGAATATGTTCTCTAATGAATATTCTATAAAATATAGGAATTTTTTGCTCAAAATTTAAAATTAAATTTATTTAATAAATAAATCCTAAATATTATCAAAATTAATTATCATCCATATATTCGGAAACCGATACACTATGATGCTCAAGACATTTTTCGATCGGTGCCTATTGAATGTAGGAGCTGAACAAAGACTGTAAGGCTGTATTTAAAAGAAAAGTATTGTTTTATTTATACCAAAAAAAATTATTTATTTTAAACAAGAATTTGTTAAATTGTTAAATATTTTGTTAAAAAATTCTATCTATCCTTTGAGCACATAATTGATTAACCTTGATCACATTATTTATGCTCATCGATCATTATTTTGATAAAAAATATTCTATATTTTAAACAAAACAAAATCTTTTGATTGTATTTCGCAAAAAAAAAATTCACAGAAATTCTGTTATAAATTTCAAACAAATTTAGTACCTTGATCATTGGTATGTTGCCAAGGGAACAATTTACAATAAAGTAATATAAATTGCTGTAAAATATTCCATGAAAGTACCGGTTCGTTGACATCGAACACAAGTTTTTTTTTGCAAATACTATATCATATAAAGGGTTTGAATCGAAATAAAAATTTTCCAAAAATAAAGTAAAATTTTTTTATTTGTCTCAAAACAAATCAAAGTTATGTTTAGACTATTTTTGGCGATTACGACAATAGGTAAAGAATTTTGTTTGCGTTAAAAATTTTCTTAAAAATTCATTGCATTTTTAAAATTAATTTTCTATTATATAGCGTTTGTGAGCGCAGGTGCCAAAGCACCGGATGGTATGATTCATCTGAACTATTCTCTTATCAAATATTGACCCTAACATGTAATTCCTCAATACGTAGCGCGTCAGGTGTTTCTAGTGGTGGGTTCACTCAATGAATGCGATGGCAAGGATGCGGGCAATTACACGTACACCGGCGGCCACACGAGCGACCTGTCCTGCAGTCTCGAGAGTCAACAGTCCAATGACGACTACAGTCTCACCCTTATCGGACCCCACGGCCAGAGAACTGTCAGCAACTTGAAAATTCTTGCCGTTTCCCGATATCCGGCCGGAGGTATAGAATCAGAATATTCTTGTTTTCAATGGTTAGCACATTATATGTCTATAGCCATTGAGTGTCGGAATATTCGTTACGTTATATACGTATAGCCCTTATAACATAGTTATTATGTCAAACTTTTAGCTTACGTACAAATCGAGAAACTCTTCCTCGCACTGAGCGGTAGTCTCGAAGGAAAGTACGTCTACAAGAAGTCAATTCGTTTACATCAACAGTACCTCAAGAAGTGTTCATCCGTTTTGGGCTACTCTTACGTCTCGTCGAAGAGTCTGTCGTTTTTAATCTCCGATAGACTCGATCTCAGTGTCTTGATATCGCCTACCGGTGCTTATGATGAGTTCAAGAAGGGCTGCACTACTGTCTGCAGTGGACAGGAATATGTCGTTTAAAGGACTGGAAAATTATTTCTGTTTTTTTTGTCGACAAAGAATTTCAATATTTATTTTCAAATTAATTAAATGTTATAAAAATATATTCAAATCAAACAATAGTATAATGAATAAAATTTTCTATTATTCCTAACAATGTTTGCCTACCAGTGCTTAAGATGAGTTCACAAAAAAAATATCTAAAGGACAGTAATATTTTCAAAAGTTTTTTACTTTTACAAACAATTACAGAATTTGCTTAAAATTCATCTAAAAATACATTCTAAATAATTTTTTTCCAATACTATAATTAATTCTGATATCGAATTCTGATAGTGTTGTCTGTCTTTAATTATGTCTGAGCTCAATCCTTAACCAAGATCATTAACCAAGATCATTATATCGATTAAAAAGAGTTGAATGACATTCAAAAAACAATTTATATGAACTGTAATCTAAGTAAACTTATATAAACTATTATATAAACTTTAATAGTATTTATTAAACTAGAAACACCTGGATCATTTAGTTGGTAACAATTATCATTTAAAATGCGAGAGAAAAAAAAGTTGACAACAATTTATCACCGGTTCGTTGGCTTCGACTGTATTTTCAAACAGTATATAAAGTGTATAAAAAATATTTAAAAATTTTCGTTTTATTTTATTCTCTATTGAAAAAAACGAAGAAATGTTTCGCATATTTTTGGCGATTTCAACAATTGGTATCAATTTATTATATTAACCCTATTTTAAAGTTTATAACTCGTATGAGTTTATAACCCGCGGAATAAATTATACATTCAATGCATTCATTCACTTTATAATTATATTTAACTAAATATTTTCTATACACAGCCCTTGTGAGCGCCGGTGGTGCCACTAAGGAGGGTATGTTTAACGATAGTTTCAACATTCAAATGCAAGTTATAATTCTTCTCGAATACAGTCCGTCAGAATTTTCTCGGCGTCGGTTCACTGACGGAATGCGATGGAAAGGATGCGGGAAACTATACGTTTACGGGCACCTTCACCTCCGACCGGGACTGTAGCCCTGAGAGCTTTACCTTCACCGATGACACCAGTCTCATACTTGTCGGACCCCACGGCCAGAGGACTGTCAATAACTTGAAAATTCTCGCCCATTCCGGATATCCGGCTGGAGGTATAAAACAGAATATTCTGTGTTTTAATTGTTTATCACATGATAAATATCTATATAGCATTTGAGTGCTTTAATATTCGTAACGTTATATGCGAATGGTTTTCATAATATATGGTAACTCTCTTTGTTAGCATACATGCAAAGCGAGATACTGTTCCTGGCACTGAGCGGTAATCTCGAAGGAAAGTACGTCTACAAGAAAATCGTTAATTTATATCAACAGTACAACAAAAAGTGTTCGTCCGTTTTGGGCTACTCTTACGTCTCGTCAAAGAGTTTCACGATTTTGATATCGGATAAGTTGGACATAAATATCTTGATATCGCCTCAGGGCGGGTATGAGGTGTTCAAAAGGGGCTGCACTACGGTCTGCAGTGGTCAGGAATATATCGTTTAGTCATAATATTCTTCAAAACGAAATATAATAATTATTCTCAAAAATAATTAATAAAATATTTATTGAAAACATTAAAATCCTCAATCAATATGTGCCTACCGGTGCTTAAAGGGCTGTCATTGAAAAACATGGTATTAATGAAAAAGAATGTAATGTTTGTATAAAAAAAAATAAATTCTTATATTTATTAAGAATGAAAGAATAGATCTAAAATTGTTTGCGAAATAAATCTTAATTAATATAAATATTTTTAATATTATTATCAATAAATATATCAAAGAATTTGCTCTTGATCAATATGATCATTAACCAAGATCATGTAAAATAAAGCGAAAAAATGTTATATAGCGTTGAATGAATGACATTCAAAACACTTTATTCAAATGAAAATACATTAAAAGGTTGTGTTGAGAATCGCCTACATTGACCTTGGTCATGATTGACAGCTTTAAGCAATTAACATTTTTAAGTAAATTACAAAAAAATTATTCCATTTATTAAGGGTTCGTTGACATCGACTGTGTTTTCAAACAGCGTATAAAGTTTTAAAATTATTTTTGTTTATTTTATTCTCTATCGAATAAAATCGACGAAATGTTTCGCATATTTTTGGCGATTTCAACAATGGGTATCAAATTATTATATTAACCCTGTTTTAACGTTAATAACACGTATGCGTTTATAACACGCACAGAAATTATAATTTATTCTTACATTCAATGCATTCATTCATTTATAGTTATATTTAACTAAACATTTTCAATACACAGCCCTTGTGAGCGCCGGTGGTGCCACTAAGGAGGGTATGCTTTAACGATAGTTTCAACATTCAAATGATAGATATACTGTAGTTCCTCTCGAATACAGTTCGTCAGAATTTTCTCGGCGTCGGTTCACTGACGGAATGCGATGGAAAGGACGCTGGGAATTATACGTTTTTGGGCACCTTCACCTACGACCGGTACTGTAACCCTGAGAGCTTTGCACTGACCAGTGACACCAGTCTCACACTTGTCGGACCCCACGGCCAGAGTACTGTTAATCACTTGAAAATTCTTGCCCTTTCCGGATATCCGGCTGGAGGTATAAAACAGAATATTCTTTGTTTTAGTTGTTTATCACATGTTATATACATAGCAAATGAGTCACAGAATATTTGTAACGTTATTTACGTATAAATCCCATAACACAGTTATCTCTCATTGTTAGCGTACATTCAAAGCGAGACACTCTTTCTGGCGCTGAGCGGTAATCTCGAAGGAAAGTACGTCTACAAGAAAAACGTTAATTTGCTTCAACAGTACCTCAAAAAGTGTTCATCCGTTTTGGGCTACTCTTACGTCACGTCAAAGAGTTACACGTTTTTGATATCGGATAAGTTGGACATAAATGTCTTGATATCGCCTCAGGGCGGGTATGAGGTGTTCAAAAGGGGCTGCTCTACTGTCTGCAACGGTCAAGAATATGTCGTTTAGTCATAACATTCTGTGAAACGAAATTTTAATAATTATTCTTAAAAACAAAATTTCATAAAATATTTTAAATAATAAAAAATAATAATATTTTAATAAAAAAGTTCATTTAAATATAAATAAAACAATATCATTCTTTCACATTAATTTACCCTGAATATACCTTTTGCCAATTGTCTTGAATCTATTGTTCACAACCGAAAAGTGCTATATAAATATATTTTTCAAATATGTTGCAAAAGTCTAACATTTCATGTGTTTTAGTACTAATGAACACAAACTGATAAAAACTATTCGTTATAATACGAAATCACATTTAATTAGCAATTTTTTTTGTCGCAAATGTTTCGTTGCATTTAAACTGGGTTATTTTAGGAGCCACTGTATTGTAACTGGCACATTTATATATATCCTTATTAATTATCAACTTATTACGTTTGTTTTATTGAGAATCATCTAGGTAATTATCGTGATGAGGATAATGTGTCGGCGAATGCATCACAGATACCGTTACACTGTTTCACACATGGAATTGCATGTAAGGCACAAATGAAATGGATTTCATTTGTACAAAGTGTTACGTTTGGGGAAATGATTGTTTTTTTTCATGTCAATCCATGTGTGAAATAGTGTACCCATTGAGCTGTCGATGCAAATGTAGATCAAAATAATCTGTAATTTTTAATTAAGAAAAATTTTATCAAAATTTTAAAAATTTTTTGATAAATAATTATCAAAACAAACCCTTTATTTTACTATAGAATTATTGTCATTCTTAAGGGGTTGTAATCAAATGGATGTCATCTTAAAAATATTGGCCACAACTTTGGCTATCAATGAGACGGACAACAATCACAACCGTTTGGTTAGACCACAGAATATTCTCGATAGATATGACTATATTGTTGTCGGCGCCGGTGCTGCCGGCGCTGTGGTCGCAGCAAGACTTGCTGAAGACAGAACTAAAACAGTGTTACTTCTAGAAGCGGGTGGACCACAGAATCACGTCATGGATGCTCCGGGTAAGAGATGTGAAAATATTCTGTAAATAATTTTTGTTTTGTTTCTAAAAGCACTTCAAAGCGAAGTCATTAGTAATGCGAACAACGAATGGAGTTATCCAATGATTAGCCAACGATACGCTTATAGAGCACTGGTGGGTAATAGCACTTTCCTTAATGGAGGAAAGGCATTCGGAGGGTCGACAGTACACAATGCGTTGAACTATTATCGAGATTCTGAAGAGTATTTCACACTTTATCAGTCATTGTATGGCATCAAAAATTGGACATTTGCTGAGGTTTTGCCCTTTTTTCTTAAGTCTGAGAATAATTTGGACGAAACACTCGTCAAAGAATATCCGGAATATTATAGAACTGGCGGTCCTTTGGATGTAAGCACGGCAGACCCGCCCGACCTAATGCTCAGGCGTTATATGGATATTGCATTCAAATATGGCGCTGACTATACCTTCACTTATGGAAGAAATCAGATGGGGTTTGGAGGGAACAGTGGAATGTCTCTAATGCAGAGGACATTATCCAACGGCACCCGACAGTCGACGTCGACTGCATTTCTGGAAAAGGATATAAAGCCAAACCTAACGACAATTGGCTTCGCATTCGTAACGAAAGTGTTGTTCAACGCAAACAACAAGAGAGCGATTGGAGTGAAGTTCAGGTGTAATAACACTGGTGTTTGGCGTACAGTCTATACGAAGCGCGAGATAATACTGAGCGCCGGTACCATCGGTTCAGTACAGCTTCTGCTGCTCTCGGGGATAGGACCGGCAGAGCATTTGCGTTCTGTGAACATTACCCCCATAGCCAACGTGCGGGGCGTCGGCTCTCGCATAAGTTATAACATACGTCTCAATCATTACTACGATATCATCGATCAAAAAGAGATACCAAAACCCATACAAACCGTCGACAATATGTATGACTATTACGTGCACAGAAAAGGACCCCTCACTTATAAAGCGGCTATCAATCACTGTGTCAAAAGTATTCCATTCGGTGCTAATACGCTCGTAAGTCGGGGTTGTTTTACGCCGCGTATATACCATCTCTCCGAAGACTTGGACTCATTGGTCGCCGCATATAAAAAGACTCGGAAATGGAAAAACTATTTCCGGCCCTATTTGGGACACTCTGTGCTGTCATTCCTTCCAGAGTTGACTCGAGTGGTAACCAATGGTTCGATACGTCTCTCGACTGACGATCCGTTCGCGTATCCACTGATAGATCCGTGCGTTTTCTGCAACGGCCAGGACTTGGAGGACAGCATAAAATTATTCTATTCGATGCTTACGTTCTTTGAGAACAAAGATATACAGCGATATGTGCGCCGATTCCGGGATCCTGTGCCCGGCTGTACGCCCTGTCCTCACAATTGGTTTTGCTATGAATACGTCAAATGCATTTTTATGAGCGATTCCGGCAATTTGCTCCCCTGTGGCACCAACCGTATGGGCGACACCCATACAGATCCCGACGCCGTCGTCGACAACAGACTCCGAGTGAAGGGTGTGATGGGGCTGAGGGTTGTCGACTATTCTGTGATACCGTTGTCGTCGCCACAGGAACAGGCGATCGTTATAATGGTTGGCGAAAGAGGAGCTCAACTGATTAAAGAAGATAATTGACAGTGAATTCTACAGAATATTTTACAGAATATTTTACAGAATATTTTACATAATATTCTCTCAAAGACTTTAATAGCAATGAATGTCTTAAATGAAAAAAAATGTTTATTAAAATACTATCTCTTATGCAATAATTATTGTCTTTTGTTCTGGAAATCCCAAAGTATTTCCATATTATCGACTGCTTTGGGTCATCGAAATCAAGATATGGATTCTGTAATTGAGAGGACAGTCATGTTTCAATAGCCTAGGTCACAGGAAATTATGCCATACCCAATAGCGAAATGTTATTTGGGGAATCAATTCGTCTATTTCTCTGTTCGAAGTCATTGACGAACCACTTGTGCCAGAGGACTGTGTCGGTGAACTTGTGCGCCGGAGGCCAGTTGTCCGAATGGAACTGGGCCATTTCGGCGACGGTGCCCATGTCTTACATGACACGCATCACCTTGAGCACGTCCATGCACTGGCCGTGTGTCATACAGCAGAAATCCTGGCGCACGTGTAGTCGCTTACAGGGCGGCGCCGTTGGCCTGTATTTACTTAACGCCATAAAGCGATTCTGTATATAAATTCTCGCGTTTTCTATCTCTTGTTCACAGAAGTCGTGTTTGTGATCGCATTCGCTGTAGATTGCATTCAAGCAATCGTTTTCATAGACTTTTAAAACAAAATTTTTTTTCGATTTAATTATTTGCTTAAAAAATTGTTTTCAAAACTTGTTTTCATATATTTATTAAGAATTAAAGAATAGATTGAAAATTGTTTGCGAAATAAATCTTAATTAATATAAATATTATTGTAATGAAATATAACAATGAATTTTTTCTTGATCAATATGATCATTAACCAACATCATTAACCAAGATCATTGATTCTTGTCATGTAAAATAAAGCGAAAAAAATATGTTACTCAAAATATAGCGTTGAATGACATTTAAAATACAATTTAAATGAACATATTTTTTAAGGTTATGCTAACAATCGATAAGAATTCAATCACCTAGGTCAAGTTTTCCAGCTTTAATCAATTATCATTTAAAAATAAATTACAAAAAATTATTCCATTTTTTAGCGGTTCGTTGGCATCGACTGTGTTTTCAAACAATATATAAAGTGTTGAAAATATTTCAAAAATAAATTCAGTTTTTGTTTATTTTATTCTCAAACGAAAAAAAACGACGAAATGTTTGTTATATTTTTGGCTATTTCGACAATTGGTATTAAATTCTTGTTTAGACCCTATTTCAACGTTTATAACTCGCATGAGTTTATAAGACGCTTATAAATTATAATATATTCTTATGTTTTCATTCAAAAATTTAACTAATTTTACTTTTTTTCTATACTAAGCGCTTGTGAGCGCCGGTGGTTCCACTAAGGAGGGTATGTATAACGATATTTTCAAAATTAAAATACAAAATATCATTGCTTTCGAATACAGTTCGTCAGAATTTTCTCGCCGTCGGTTCACTGACAGAATGCGATGGGAAGGATGCGGGAAATTACACCTATATGGAAACCTCCACCTCTGACCAGTCATGTAGCCTAGAGAGTCTAGTGTCCAACGATGACTCCAGTCTCACCCTCATCGGACCCCACGGCCAGAGAACTGTAAACAACTTGAAAAGGCTCGCCGTTTCCCAATATCCGGTCGGAGGTATAGAAACAGAATATTCTTTGTTTTCAATGCTAAACACTTTATACATTATATATAGCTATTGAGTCACAGAATATTCGTTACGTTATATACGTATAAATCTCATAACACTGTTATCTCTCAATCTCAGCATACATACAGATCGAGACACTGCATCTGGCGCTGGCCGGTGGTAATCTCGAAGGAAAGTACGTCTACAAGAAAACTGTTCGTTTGCATCAACAGTACCTCAAGAAGTGTTCATCAGTTTTAGGCTACTCTTACGTCTCGACAAAGACTTTC
>JAQIXR010001454.1:0-12440 GCA_034700825.1 Quadroppia sp. Gr-Ori-00064
ATTCTGTTAAGACATTCATATGAGAAAAGTTTGTTTACAACTATTTTATTATTCGTCGCAAAGTATTGTCAATCAATACTTGAAAGGATTTGGCAATGGATGAAAAGGTCAACAATTGATGAGATAATACCACAAATTATCTCATAATTTCACATTCATGCGATTAGTTCCAGGATTTGAGTTCTGGTATTTAAACCATGAGATTCATTGCAATCGTTAGTCATTGGAAATATCGATCGGAATAACAAATACTTTTCATTAAATTTTTTCATAAATTTGTTAATAATTAACAAAATGTTGAAAAACTTTTTGATATTTAGTTCGCTTTTGATATGTTTTGGACAAATAGAGTGTGTTTTGAATCCAAAAGTGGTTTGTTATTACGAGTCGTGGTGTAAGTCATGCATACATTTGCTTATATTCTTGTGTTTTTCAATCGATTCTAATTGTTATCATTGAATGTCTGTCCAGTTGTCTACCGTCCAGGCCATGGAAAGATGACTCTCGATGACATCGGTTCGTATGATTGAAACCTTTGAAACCATTGAAACAATCAATCATTTCTTCGATAGACAACAAACTGTGCACTCATATAGTCTATGGCTATATGGGAATCACTACCGACAATGACGTCAGTATTCCCGACCCCAACATCATGGTTGACAGACGTATGGACAGTCATATAATACAGTTCTTTACAAATTAATCGATTGTTTTTTGTCTGAAATCAATTTATAGACGATTTGGAAAACTTGGCCAAAATAAAGGGCAGCGCAAAGGCATTGGTAGCTATCGGTGGTTCGACTCTTTCCGATCGATTCGCTTCAATGGTGTCCAACGAAGCCGACAGAAACACCTTTGCCTCCAATGTCGTCAAATTCCTCGACTTATATAAGATCGATGGCGTGACCCTTGACTGGACTAAAGGCATTTGGGAGGAACAGGACTTTGCGGACTTCACCAAACTATGTTATGCACTGTACTCGAAGTTTGACCAGAAATATATCCTGGGTGTCTCTGTCTCTTCGCGTCCAACCAACTTTGAATCGCATAAAATCGATCCGTAAGTCATGTCTTGAAATGAGTAATGTTTTTCAATCATATATTTGTCACAAAACATACAGTTATCTCGACTTCATAACTGTCCAGTCCTTCGACCTCCACGGGTCTTGGGATAAGACGGTCGACTACGAAGCACCCCTTGATTGGCAGGTCTGTACACCTGTGATCGCATGCAATCGAAACGATTGATTAACTGATTTTCTAACAATTAGTTCCAAGTGATGAACAGTTGGTGGTCTTCTGGCGCGACAATGGATAAGCTTTTGGTATGAAATGGCTTTGAATTGCATTTCACATACAATTCTGTTATAACATTGCGTTATGTTCTATGATAGATGTCTGTCCCCTTCTACGCTCGCACCTGGACTCTAGAGGACTCAACCAAGCATGACGTGGGAGCAAGTGCCACCGGCCCCGGCAAAGCCGGCCCCTGGACTGAGTCTGAAGGCAAACTCAGCTATAATGAGGTAAGTCATGAAAAGTGGTAGAAATTGATTGAAAGGACTGACCGTTTGTTGCCATCAGTTGTGCACTGCCATCAAAGAACATCCCAGCGATTGGAATATGAAAAGGGATGACTCAAACGCCTGCGTCTATGCATACAATGACAAGCAATGGGTTTCATATGAAGACAGTCAGACATTGAAGCAAAAGTCACATAATATGACGACCGAAGGGTTTGGAGGTATTGTTGTCCAGGCTTTGGCTAATGACGACTTCGGCGGTCTGTGTGGCGACAAATACCCACTTCTGAAGGCAGTCAACGATGGTCTGAACAAGGACCCGGTTGGCCCCAGGACCACCCCAGCACCTGTCACTGTGACTCCAGACCCGAATCAGTTCTGCCAAAAGGTCGGGACCTTCAGAGACCCCAAAGATTGCAATCTATACCACATTTGCACTGAATTTTTTCCCGGAGTATTTAAAGACGAGCAGAAGAATTGTGCTAAAGATGAAGGCTTTGACGAAAAGGAACAGAAGTGCAAAGACAAGAAAGATGTCCCGGAATGTCATTAATGGTATTATTGGAACAAATGCTTAAAAAGTATTTATTTATTTAAAAAACAAAAAATTTGATTATTTTTACAAATGATTTGAAATAAAATATCATTTAATATGTGTTATGAATGTCATTGTTTTCGAGTTACTCACCTGATTCAGGGGGAAAATTGGGGTTTTCACTAAATAAAATTCTAAAAAATAAAACTTTAATAATAATTGGATTTAATTTAATTGCTATATATTTCTGATTAAACAAAACAATTGATTTGCGATTGAATTGAATATAATTTGTGAATAATATAAATAATAATTAAATGAATTCATAATTAATATTAATATTAATATATAATAAGAAAACTTGAAAAATGAAAATCATTTTAAATTAATAAATCATTCGATAATTTGTACTCAAATTATATAAAATTTTATTCTTTATTTGGAGTCTTAGTGTTGGGTGAAGTCCTCACAGCGTTATGGGTTGACTTCACTCTAATTTTGACGGCATTGGGGGTCTGGTGCCCATGTCGTTGCTGGTGAACCTTCAGATTTCCGGCCTGGGATGCAGAGAATGTGCAGCTCTTGTACTGGCATTTAAATGGACGTTCACCTAATCATAGGCAAGGAATGGCATGAAAACAATGATGCGATGGAGGAGTGGGAGGAAAGGCATACCTGTATGTACTCTGTAATGTCTTTCGACATTCTGTTTGTAGCTCGAAATGAATGGACATGTCTTCCAATTGCACTTAAACTTATCGCCAAATTTTTGTGATGTTTTGAAACCTTTTTAATCGATAATTGAATTCAATTCAAACCATAACTCAAAACCAAATTCAATGCAAACCTCTTTTGTCTGACTTTTTCCGTTTGTGACAAATGGAAAGTCTGTTCGCGTTTGTCATAAATGATTTTCGCGCGCCTTTGGGTATGACTCCCTTCGGGTAGAGCTTCGGAATGAACTCCGTGTCGGTTATGTCCAAGTATTGCTCTCCGGCGCCGTTGGGGTCGTCGTCGTCGTCCTCTTCGACGTCTGTGTTGTCGTCGAAGTTGTCGTTGTGGACATCCATGAGATCGAGTTCAGGCATCGGTTGGTCCTCTTCCTCCTCAGACATGTCCTGCGCTTCGGGGATGTCCTCATTGTCCGAGTGGTCGTCCTTTCGGTCATACAATGTCTGAATCAAGTCTTGAGTTGAATCAAACGACTCATTGTTTTCGAGAAACTAATTATTGTTAACGAAAACAAAACATCAAATGAATGACAAAAACAAATATTGAGTGAAAAATGGGTTCAAAAATAGCTTTAAAAATGAACGAAAGATAAGTGAAGAACAAAATGACAAATGAATTGATGAGAAGATGTGACAAAAAGTGGACAAACCTTTTGATTGAATCCATTTACGGATCGTTTACTCAATTCGTATTCGTTTTGCAATTGTTTGCAAACTTTAATACATTTATTGATATCTCGTTTGATTTGATTGTAATTCAATTGATTTCCAGTGTTTTCTTCAGTCAATTCCACGAGAAGTGCATTCAGTTTAGAGATGTATTGGTTTTGCCATAACTTTATGTTTTCCAACACTTTATTCAATTGCTTTTCACTCAAAACACATTCATTTAATTGTAATTCATTTCGTTTGAGCAAAAGATTTTCATTTTCTAACTGATTGTTTCGCAACAAAAGTAACTTCACTTCACTTTTCAACATATCCATTGACTCCAAACTGTCGACAATTCAATGCTTTTTGCGACTATTTCATCAAAACTCAACAAAAACACGTCTTTAATGATAATCAAAATTAATTTTGTTTAAAAAATATCTTTTCTTTCGTCGAAAACAGACACAAAAAAACGAAAGATTTTTGTTTACTTTTTTGCAGCTATTTTTCAGACGTCGTTCACAAACAACGTTACGCTTTAATTAAATGGGGCTTTAAATCATATTTCGCTAATTCTATTCATTAATCATAAAATGCATTCACTTTTCAATGCATTAGTTTTTATTGATTTTGATCTCATTTTAACTTATCATTCATTTGAGACATATTTTCATAAACATTATATAAAAGACATTTCTTTCATTTGAGTTCATTTTGAAGTTAACTAATATTTGAAGCAAACTTTCAAAGGAAGGGTGTGTTTGCATGTGAAATGAGACCCCCTTTCCATTGATGTTATGTAAATGTAATTAAAAATTGTTTTAAATAATAATGAATTCAAATATGAGTTCAAAACGACTCAAATGTATTGAAAGCAACGTTTGGGTAGAATTCACACAATTAGCCCAAAAATATTCGCCCCTTAACTTAGGCCAAGGCTTTCCTGACTTCGCAGCACCAGAATATCTATGCAAAGCCCTGTCCTCTACTGTGTTGAACACTGACCAGCCTTTGCTCAATCAGTACACAAGAGATTCAGGTCATCCAAGGCTTGTGAATGTCTTGAGTCAACTCTACTCCAAACTAATCGATCGTCCAATTGATCCTCAAAACGAACTGCTCATAACGTCAGGCGCTTATGAGGCCCTGTACTGTACATTCATGGCACTGGTAGACCCGGGCGATGAAGTCATACTTATTGAGCCGTTCTTCGACTGTTATGAACCGATGACCCGATTGGCCGGTGGTATACCTGTGTTCATACCATTGCGTTGTCCACCAGTGGTTGGCAGAGGTCTCACGAGCAGTGATTGGGTCTTAGATCCCGAAGAACTTGAATCGAAGTTCAGTTCGAAGACTAAGTTTATTCTCATAAACACTCCCAACAATCCCATAGGAAAGGTATGTCTTAAAAGGGGTATTTCTAAGGTTAAAAAGCATTGTCAATAGGTTTACAGTCGCGAAGAACTGGAACTAATTGGAAGACTCTGTAAAAAATACAATTGTATTGCAGTTATGGATGAAGTCTATGAATGGATTGTCTTCTCAAACACATCTCATATAAGAATGTGTTCAATGCCTGACATGTGGGACAGGACTATCACTATAGGAAGTGGCGGTAAAACCTTTAGCGTCACGGGTTGGAAGTTGGGCTGGGCTTATGGCCCACAGCACCTGATGGCACCCTTGCATCTCATGCATCAGAACAACGTCTCTTCCAGCCCTACACCCATTCAGGAGGCGCTGGCCATTGGGTTTGAGCGGGAGATACAACTAATGGATACTTCAGAGTCTTATTGGAAACAATTGTCTCATTCATTGGAGTCAAAGCGCGACCGAATGTCTTCATTCTTGTCCTCTGACTTCATAGCACCTGTTGTTCCAGAGGGCGGGTATTTCATGATAACTGATATTTCAAAACTTGCCGAAAGAGTGGATCTGTCATCAGAATCGGGTGCGACTAAAGACTATAAGTTTGCTCAATGGCTGACGAAGAATATGAGACTTCAAGCCATTCCTTTCAGTGCTTTCTATAGTAAAGATCACAAACATTTGGCCCAAAATTACATCCGTTTTTGTTTTATTAAAAGAGACGAGACTTTAAGTAATGCCAAACATATTATCAAACATTTAGAACAAAGTCTTAAAACAATTGTCTAAAAAAATGTCAAACATTTCAAATAAGGCTTAAGTTTTGTATTGTTTTTGTTTAGAAATCAAAAGAAATTTATTCTAAAATCAAATCATTTTTAGATTTTCTTTCGTTTATAAAAAAATTGTAAATTTATTTAAGAATTCTTTGCCGAGAGTTTGATTGTGACGGCCTTGACCTCAGTGTACTCATGGATACAATCCTCTCCCAACTCTCGACCCTTTCCACTCATTTTGAAGCCACCGAAAGGTGTCTGAACCGAACCCGTGTCGTAACAGTTGACCCAAACAGAGCCAGCCTTTACTCCCTGTGCGAACTTCAATGCCTTATCGATGTCGTTGGTGAGGATTCCGGCGGCCAAACCATATCTGCTGTCATTGCAACGTCTCATCACTTCATCCATGTCTTTGTATTTGAGCAGTTGCTGAACGGGTCCGAAGATCTCTTCACTGAAACAAACCATTCATTCAATTGTCGAACTGTCCATTCATTGGTCAATGTCTACAAACCGAGCGATTGTCATATTGTCGGTGACATTGGAGAAGACCGTCGGGGCCACAAAGAATCCCTTACTTCCCACTCGTTTGCCACCTGTTTCGAGGACTGCGCCCTCTTTTTGTCCACTTTGGATGAGTTCCAACACTTTCTTTGTTTGCGTTTCATCGATAATTGGGCCCTGAATTGTGTCCCTGGACTTTGGATCGCCTAACTGTCTCTTACTGGCCATCTCTACCGACTTCTTGACGAACGCATCGTAAATGGATTCGTGGATATAAGTTCGCGTTCCGGCGCAACAGCACTGGCCTAATGATCAGGCATTACATTCAGACAGACATTCAGACATTGCATATCCATATCATACCTGCGTTGCCAAAGCAGGCGTCGTGTGCCGTCTGGACAGCCGAATCCAAGTCGTAATCTTCAGTCACAACCAATGGTGATTTGCCCCCCATTTCCAGAGTAATCCTTTTCATGTTAACCACCGACGCCTGAACTATCAATTTGCCGACTTCTGTGGATCCGGTGAACGCCACTTTGTCCACATCGGGATGACCTGACAGTGCGGCCCCTGCCGTGTGTCCATATCCGGGCACAATGTTTATCACTCCGGGAGGAAAGCCAGCTTCGATGACAAGACTTGCAGTGTATAGCGCGGACAGTGGTGTTTGTTCAGCGGGTTTGAGGACAACAGTGTTTCCTGTGGCCAAAGCCGGACCAAATTTCCACGAAAGCATCAAAAGGGGGTAATTCCAGGGTATTATTTGACCACAAACTCCAATCGGTTCCAAACGAGTGAATGAGAATAAGAGGCCGTCTTTTGGAGCCATTCATTAGCTATGAATCACTACTAGACATGAATTGCATTACCGGCCGGAATGGTCTTCCCGTGCACTTTGTCAGCCCAACCGCCATAGTATCGAAGTGTTGCAATCGAGACATCGATGTCCAGTTCCGCCTCAGTGATCGGTTTGCCGACATCTGCCACTTCGAGGTCCAGTAATATCTGTCGATCCCTTTTCATGAGATCCGCCAATTTGTTGAGAAGTCTTCCCCTTTGGGACGCATCCATTGTCCTCCACTCAGACCCCAATTCAAAGGCATTTTTGGCCGCTTTCACAGCTTTGTCGATATCGGCCTTAAATATCAATAAGAGTTCATATGATTACAAGACGTCTAAACATGAGATCAACTGATCCACACTTTATCTCCTTCTTGAATGTCAGCAATTTTTTCATTATTCGCCGGATTTATTGTCGCAAATGTTTTACCACTCAATGAGTTATGCCATTCATTATTGATGAATATCTGGAACATTTCAAACATTACTATTCGATACACAAGTGGCTTATGCTGTCAAACCTACCTTGGTGTATTTCACTGTTGGATTCATTCTGCAAAGCAATTAAGAAATATATAATTAATTAAATATTTTATTTTCGTTTAGTATTAATACAAATAAAATACAAATAATTTTTATTAAAGTTTCAAATATAACAAACGATTCAATGATTTGAGAAATTATACAAATCTTTGACTCATTCTTAAAATCATATCATTTTTGAAATTTTTTTTCGAATTGATTTAAGCAATGAATGAATATTTCTTTACTTATAATGTATTAAATGCTGACTAACACCGACTCCGACACTGATTGTATGCTATGTTTGGTGTATAAAATTCTACACAATATTAATCACATGAATAACATTCACAGACTATTTGAAGAGTGATTTTAACCTTGAATTCAAATCCATTTTTTAATTAATTCGAATCAATATATCGCTGATAAGTATTGAAAAGTCTCTCAAATGTTAGCTCTGTCTCAATGACATGCCGATAGTCTGGCCGTGAATTTGATCCAAACAATCGTTTATAAGATTTATGTGATTTTCACTCGAAATCAATTCATAAATAATTTCTTACTTTATTATGAGTTTAAAATATTTTTGAACAAAAATCCAAAGATTTTGTCGAATAATATCTGAATTCTTATCACTGAATAATAAGACAATAAATTATTTAATGTTTATTCTCTACTTTGACTCAAAGTGTTTGAGTGTATGTCTGACTGAAGTATAGTTTGTGCTCATGTCTGGCATTTGCTCAAAATATTCTTTGAATTCAAACTCAATGCAAACTCAATGTTCACTACATCTTATCAGCACTCAATCACATCATGTATTGAAAGCTTTATGAAAAATCTCTTTCATTTTAAAACTTTTATATATTTTTGGAAACATTTTTTTAGACAAAAATAAAATTATCATTTCTTTGATCATTGACTGAAATAATCATTTTGTAACCAATTATGGTTTGAAAGATAATAATCGTCTTTCACTTCAGACTTCATTAGATTAAAGTTCAATGAATTGCAGAAAAAATGTTTACTTAAAGAAAAATATTATAAAATTGATTAAAAAATAAATGAAATGCAAAATAAAATGATTTTTAATTTTAATAATAAATCATTTGTTTTGAATTTTTTGGATTTTATTCATTTTTTAGTTAAAAATTTGTTGATATATTTGTTGACAAGCAATGGCTGATCCATTTGTGTCCAATGGGAACAGTTATCGATGTAATTAATGGTCAGATCATCGACATATTGATGAACTTCAGCCAATTGTGTCGTCAAATATTTATCATTTTTACCTAAAAATAACATTATTTCAATTTTTTCAATGACTTTGTTATAAGAATAACTTTACCCCAAATGAGAAGAGTCGGGACTTTTATTTGATAGCTTTTGAGTGGTTTGAACGGGTATTGAAGGATACCGGCGCGATAGTAGTGGAGTGGACACGTGAAGGAGTTCTTATGGAATGTGTATTTATAAGCCTCTAACTCTTCCGGCGTTAGGAATGGCTTTCTTTCGGCGTTTTTGAATGAAAAGTCAAAAACGAAGTAATCATTACTTCTTAGCGCAAACTCAGGAAGAAGTGGAAGACTGAAGAAAAACATATACCACGAACAGAGCAGTTGTTTTATACTCTTTTGACGGACTTCTTTGAACTTGAGAGGATGTGGACAATTAAGGACAATCAACTTGTCTAACTGTGCCGGATGTTTGGCAGCGAAATTCCAGGCCACAGCACCGCCCCAGTCATGTCCCACAAGAATTATTCTATCCTTTTCAAGCCCTTCCAACAGGTCTTTGATGTCTTGGACCATATTATCCATCGTATAGTTACCAATTCCTTTGGGTTTGTCTGAATCTCCATAACCTCTTTGATCGATAGCGACCACAAAGTAGTCTTTGGAGAACTCTTTGATCTGATGTCTCCAAGAATACCAGAACTCAGGGAAGCCGTGAATGAAAAGCATTAACTGTTTGTTCACATCTCCAGACGATATGTAATGAAGTTTAACATTCTTTGCGAAAAGTCATTGAAATTTCATTTCAAACACAATTCGTTAATAAGTTTTCACTTTTATTACCTTTAATTGTATGAAATGATGTGTTCCGAGAGACGGGTCTTTCAGGCATTCCGGCAGTGAATCTCTTTGTGATTTCCTAAAAAAATTTCTTCCATTCCTTAATAAACTGAATATCAAATAAAATGAAACGAAAATCGCATAAAATATTGACAAAAATGTTGTCACTATTTTGAGGCAAATATTATAATTGGTTTTAAATTCTTTACTCATTTTTATTATTAAAATCAAATCAAATCAAATGAATTGAATTACAATTAATGACATATTTTATATACTATTTGTTGTTTGCACTCAAATGTATGGACTCAGCAATACATGTACTTCAGATCAGATTATTTCAACAGACCTTCACTGAAACATTGATTGCAAACCAAAGTCTCTATTATTAATACTGTTGTTGTAATTGAAAATAATTTCTAATTTTCTCTATTATTCAAAACGCCTTTCAATTCATCAAATATTTTTAACTCATTTTTAATGAATTTTTAGTAATGTTTAGAAAAACAAAATTAAAGACAATTTAATGGCTTTTAGTTTTATATAAATATTTTGAAAAATAAGAAAAATATTAAATTTTGGATAATATAACAGCGAATATAAGCAGAGCTACCGTTCCCGGACTGTGGACTATTGTCATGACTGTGCACTCCAGAAGAGTTAGCATCCATTGGGGTGTCGTTCCCACTCATGACCGCTGCCTGAGATTCGGGTATAACACAATTACCACTTTTTCGTACAATTGATTTACAGTCGAAAAACTCTGAGACGGGCTTTAGTTGACAGAAGTTGTTCTGATCTTCAGATGACTCCCCTTTGGAGACGACGTGACAAAACTGTGAGCCTTTGAATAAATAGAGTTCTTTTCTGTCATTTGTCGTCATATCGAGAATAGCGTTGATATTCTTCGGCACTCCATATAAGCCATACTTTTTGACCTCCTTTTCCAGAGTAGAGACAAATGGTTTATCATATTCAAAGCCCAGTTCGAAATCGGTCGACAAAAGGCTTCCGTCGGAAAAAACAAAATTATTTTTACGGGAAAAGGCGTCAAAATAGGCGGCGCTCATCGTTTGGGCCTAACATTGCATTTGATTTAATCCACTTTTAGTATAAACAGAGATATGTCTGATAATGACTTACCATTAGTTTCTGTGAGGCCTCACTTGTGCTGCCAATACTCTTTTGGGACCCACGGAAAGGCATAAACACCAGTGACCCCCACTCGACCTCATACTTCCTCAGATTCTTGTATGTATAGAACTGGCCATTCCTGGAGAAGTAGATACTGGCGCCGATGAACTCAACCAAGTTATCGTGTGACTGAACGGTGACGGCGGCGTCGATGGGGCCCTCCATTCCCTCGAAGCTTTTACTTATAAGACAGGGGCCCATCAGCTCCTTCTCCCTCATACTGAAGAACCAGACATTATTGCCTTGAAATACAACTATCAGTCCGTTATATAAACGGGTTATGGCGTCGGGAATGAGATTCTCACAGACTTTATCACTTCTTATGGACACAATTGTGAGACCGATTGTCAACAAAGAACACAATAGTTTTGAAGACATTTCTCTATTAATAAAATATTTTTGTTTTTACACAAAAAACTGATTTGAATTAAAAAGAATTGTTTGACTCAAAACTCGTGCAAACAATTGAATAAAAATTATTCATTATTTCGATTTTGAGGTACAGTTCCAAAGATTTGGAATTCACTACAAATTCCTATCCATAATAATCTCGTTTGGCTTCAGTTGACTCCAGTGTTGACCACCGATTGTGGTCTCAGTTGTCTTCATATACAGTATTATAGATTGAAAGCAATAACAAAATATATGACAAAAAGAGATTAATTTGTGATAAAAATAAGAATAAAATATAGAATCAATTAATGGATTGAAGTTCAGAATCGATAAGATTTTGTGCAAAACTACTGTCGACGGCGTCTTCAAACTCATCGAAGTCCGATTGTTGCCACTTATGCTTACGGCGCAAGTGTTTCCTCAGGTCAGACATCCTGACGCCGGCGAACGTACAGTTGGGTAGAGAGCACTTGTAGTCTCTCTCGTTCTTATGTGACTTTATATGAGTACTCAAATGACTCGACTGACTATACTTGGCCCCACACCCGGGCCAGTCGCACTTGTAGGGCTTCTCACCCGTATGTGTCCGAAGGTGTCTCTAAACGAATATAATTTCAAAATCAAAATCATTTCAAAAATCAAATCCTTTTGAGTTTAACTCACTTTAAGACCACTTAATTCGAGAAAGTTTTTGTCGCAACCCTTAAGGCATTCGAGATATAAAAGAGATTTTTAGTTCAATTTCGATATAAATGAATGAAATGTCACTGAAATGACTGTCCAATACTTGTCCAATACCTGCCAATCGCAGTAATAGAGTCGAGTGCCGTTATGTATGGCCTGATGTCTTCTCAGATTCGTCACGTTATCGAAACTCTTCTCACATCCGATCAGATCACAAACGAACGGCTCGTTTGGATTAGTGGACGAATGATTAGAAATGGATGAGTGCTTGACATCTCTGTAGCGATCACTGGAATGGGATTTGCGGTGATAGGCAAGGATTGACGCCTACATCCACGGCCAAAGTTAGTTGACATTCATCGGTAATAAACAGACATTGAATACCTGTCCAAACGTTTTGTCACATCCGATCCAATTGCACTTATATGGCTTATCGCCCGTATGTTTGCGTCGATGTCTGCCATTCCCACCAAATGGACACCAATTATAAGACATTCCAAAAAGAAAATCTTTCGATACCTCTTAAGACTGGACGTGTCGTTGAACCACTTCCCACATCCTGTCCATTGGCACTGATGGCTGCGATTCTTCTGATGGGTGTTGTAATGACGGGTGAGGTTAGCATTGCGTGAGAATAT
>JAQIXR010001455.1:0-12438 GCA_034700825.1 Quadroppia sp. Gr-Ori-00064
TTCTCATCTCAACCAAACATCACATTAAAGTCAATATCAAATAAGAATACATTCTCTACGCTTGGGATTCACTTCTTCGGCATTGCTATCGAAGGTAATCAAGGCTTAGAGCAGGCATTGGGTAATCACTAGAGCACTGGTAGTACTCAAGACTAGAGACGACTCGACAAAAATCACGCTATATTTGAATCAAACACTTGGAGAGAACTGACAACAAATGCCATTACTCTCTGGGCTAATACTGACCACAATTAAGACAATGAGGTCTAATGAGATCTAATGAGACATACCTGTGTGAAGACGAGTGTGTTGTTGAACATGAGATAATTGTTTGAATTTTTTGTCACAATAACTGCATTTGTATGGCTTTTCTCCCGTATGGATGCGATTGTGTTGAGCCAATTGATGGCTGGATGTAAACGATTTGTTACAGTGCTCGCAGGGGTGGCACCGCCTTATACCTGACCCCACTCCAGACCCAGATGACATCAATACTACAGTAATGACAATTATCTATTAATTACCACATCCACAGAACACAGGGGGTTATGGACATAGTGTGGGCAATGTCTGCATTGGCTTTACCTTAAAATGGGTGTGAATTTCAAATATTTATCACAAAGTCTGACATAAAATGAGAATCACTTCAAGTATTGTATGTCTTGAGTGGCCGGGCGTTCAGTACATTATGATGTGGTAATGGTGTCGATGGCAGTCCTGTGCGCCCAGTATTACATCAATTGATGACAATTTAAACTGAGTTAAAGTGTTATGTCGTTTGAGTTTCAGTCACTTTGTTGTCGACATATTGAGTGCTATCGGTTCGCACCACTCATACCAGTGCTCATACAAGTGTTGAGGATATCATTTCATACCAGTGCTCTTACCAGTGCTCCCTCTATTGCAGCACGACTTGAGACTCACTTTTCAACTATTTTTCTTATTTTAAGCAAATTTTTTCTCATTAAACATGTTTTGGACGACTATTTAACGTGTAATTAAGTGATCAAAATTTGGAACATTGGCTCTACTGCTGACCCCAACCACACACACATACCAGCGCTCAGTCGATAGCCTCGAAGCTCACCGTCTGATCCCATATTATCCTATACTCTATCACACAATCATTTGAAGCACTGACTCAATAGATATTCCCAATTATACGGTATGTCCAACAAGAGAGACATTGCCTTACATTAAGTCTTCAATATTTATCCAAAAAAATGACTTTTTCTCAAATTGTCGTTAATTTGTATAAAATGTTTGCAGACTTTCTTTATCTGAATCTGAGATCTAATCAAAACTAGAAGAAAATAAAACAAAAATTCAAAACTAAGCTCTAATTTGTGTCCGAACATAATATTTGAAAACTTTTAGCTCATAATTGACTGAAATTAAGGCCATAACCAAAATCTGGTTAAATATAAACGCAATTCAAACCAATCGATTCAAAAGTAATTAAGTCTTACTTTTTGTTAACAAATTTGAATGAATGCCAATCACAACCACAATCACAATGACCTCATCCACAGAATATTCGCTCTCAAGACAAGAATCGTTCAATACTTGTTATATTGAAGTATTTGTCGATATATTATATTTTTTAAAATTATTTACATTTTATTGACTTTTAATTATTGTTTGAAATGACAAATAATAATAAGTTATTACAAAAATTCAATTCAATTATAATCACTAAATATTAATAATTATTTATATCCAAAATATTATTTTCATTACTTTTCTGTTGGGGTTTTGATTTCAATTATAGGCCTTTCCGTCTAAAAGCAAAGGACAGACTCACGAGTTGTTCTTCAAAGTCCTTAATATTCAATATTTAAAAGAAATAGTAATTTAAAAAACATTAAAAGAGCAAACTTTGACCTCTTTTGAGATGTTTGGGATAATTGATATTTAAATTCTTTCCATTGAATTCATCAATAATTTTATGTCATTTTTATTATTAAACAAATCTTACCTTAATTTTACTCATTGATAAAGTGGTGAAAGTATTGGACGAAAACAAATGACAAATAATGAAATGTTTTCTTCTTTAAGACCTAAACCAACATTGATAGAGAATCTCAATATAATAGCGAATCGAAAATATTTATAACAAATATTTGTAAAATATTTTCATAAATTATTTCTCGATAATAATCTCAATGTTTTGAATGATATTAAATATAATTATCTTTAGTTATAAATAATTAGCTAAAAGTGAATGATTTTTGAGAATTCATGAAAATAAATGTAAATAACTATTAAATCGTTTTGTTTCAAAGTCTTCAAAACAAGTAAAAAATCATTTAAATTATAATATTTTGTATTAAAATGTATATAAAAAGAATAAATATTTTGAAATAAAAAAATGAGAATATTTTCATTTATTTTAATAATCGTTGATATGATTGAATTACTGTAAAAATATAAAAAACTTTGATTTTATAAAAAAAAATAATAATAAAAACAATTATATTTATTAAACTTAAAATGTTTTGACGTTTATTTCAAATCATATTATTTTATTGGAATTGTATTCAGATCTTTCAAAAAGGAAAGACATCTTTTCTGAAGAATATGTCTTCAAAGTCTTGATAAGAGTGCCTTATATTAAATATAACGACAAAATGTGAATCAATGCCTGATAATAATTCACAATACCTGGGTCCATGGCCATCTTCTACAGTACAAGGTAAAAGTGTGAATAACATAGGTTTTAAATAATCGGAATAATTTTATTTGAGAATCGTTTTAAAATCTATTATGAGATGAAAAACAAAAAGTTTTTATGAATGTTAGACAAAATGTAATATTTATAAGATATATATATCGACACAAAATGACAGACAAATAATGAGATAAAATGCTTTTCATTACATATTATGACTTAAATGTCATTAATTAATATACATTACAATACAAATACAGTTATCATATAATAGTATAACAAATGACAGACAAAGTTATTAATCGTTTCGGGAATGCTTTCTTTGGACACAATTCAAAACAATTCTTGTTTTTTTGGTTGTGTTTTCTATCATTTCATAGACTTTTCAAATGTAAAAATACATTTCGACTTACAGTTACTTTCAATAATTCCAACCATTTGTATATAACTAATCATTCTTTGGTATAACACTAATTAAAAATCTAAAACTACTTTTAATTTATGAATTGATGCACAAAATCATTTCAATTAATTATTTATTTAAGAAAAGTGGAGAAAAGCCACGAAATTATAAGTTATGTTATGTTATAATTGCTTTTATTGCTGCATATATTCAGCAAAGGTTTTGAATAAAATAAAGTTATAGAAAACAATTGGAATTTAAGGGAAGAAAAGGTTAGAAATCGAAACTTTCTGTTAATATCACAAGAGTTCAAAAGTCATCGCATTTAAAATGTTGTGTAAATCCTCTCACTATTACTATTCCTTTATTGCTGATACAGAAGCGCATACATTGTCAGCACCGAGAGATCATCTCTTTTTTCCAATACTTTATATAATTATCAATAATTCGGACCATTTTGGCATTGATTACATCAGTCATATGTCATCAAATTGTATATATTTGATCGGAAGTCGAAATATTTGCAAAACTTTATAAGATATGCATAAATCCGATCAAAGAATCTCTTTTGGAAGAGCTATACGTTTAGAATAAGTAAACAACAATTAGAGCACAAGTTATCTAAAGGCAAACCCTGTTTGAAATTTGGCACAAATCTTGTGTTAATGCTTTCAGATTTGAAATACGGTCTCAATTGAATCAGATTTAAATTAAGTGTCGAATATATTATCACAAGAAATCGCTCATAAAATCATACTTTGTTTTAATCAAAACTCATTCAAGAGTTTGTACCAAAACCTGTATTCATACCAATGAATAGCCTTTATTTAACTCGATTTATACATTTGTCGTTTACTTATTGAGTAAGAAATAAATTCAATTATAACTAATATTAAATGGATTTGAAACAAAACTTGAAGTAAAACCTCAAAAATGAGTCAATATTTGTATGAATTGCTTATGAAATCATTTCATTGAAATGGCACACAAATAGATATCTTTCGTCAATTTATTTAAAAATTAATTTCAAAAATACAATCAAATGTTTTTCTTATTATTAGATGTCTTTCGACTCACTCTTCACTCAATTTTATTCAAGTTTTGTTTCATTTCATTAACACTCCATTAATCGTATGATTCGTTCACTTTATATTCATTTACATTCAATACACACAATAATAAATGCAAACCAAAATTTATATAAAAAAAGTAGAGAATAAATGAGTAATAATAGAAATAATAATATTTATAGCAATCATAAGACAATTGTTTTCTGAATATAAAGTAATTGTTTACAGAATCTGATTATTTAAGAGAAATGCAAACAATTTAATATTGAATTGATTTTTAAAGGTTATAAAGAGATGAGAACTTTGAGGCCCTTTGATATCAAGTACTATAGCAGTAGAACATTCATTTTGACCAAGAATACAGAAAAGGTTTCAGAGAGAGATTCAAAAAAGTTTTTGCAAACTTTGAACAAATTCAATGTCATTAACGAAAAGTAATTTTGAATATAAATATAAAATCAGTTTATTTATAATAAATTCAAATTAAGGAAAAGTTTTCAAAAAAAGATAAAAAAGAAATTTTGAGAAAAACTGATATATTCTTAGTTTCAATAAACCATTCGATATATTATGTGAGAGTAGAATAAAGGGAATTCCGGCTAAAAATCAGATCATTTTATATAAATTGTTTGCAAAATATTTAATGCAAACCAAAATTTGTACGTCGAGTGATGAGCACCTCATATATGGTTTGGTGTCTGAGAAGATGAGGACAATTATAATGGTTTATAAGTTTACAATTCATTCTTAGAGCAGCCGTTGCTTAAAGTCGATAACAGACTGATAAGAGTTATATAAGTTATGTAATGATTAGATTATGTCATCATAAGAACAACTAATCAGTACTGAAATTAATTTTATATTTAAAAAATGAATATTTATATAATTTGAGTAATAATTATAATATAATACAATACATATTACAAAAGGCACCGCATATTTGGTTTGTCAATGGATTCATTGCTCAAAACTATCAAAATTGCCCAAAAATGCTATCATTTGCTCATTTACTGAGCATTAAATCAACTTTTTTGAATGAATTAAAAATAAGAAATAATTTTGTTGTAAAAATAAATCTAATATAAAATAATTATTGGAATTATCAGACATTTATGGGATGTTTGAAATAATATTAATTCATTCGTTAAGTGTTTGTCTGAACGGAGTTTATAATCGATATATACTTTTATAGATTTCAATCACAGTTTCATTTGTGAGAAATCGGTTCAAAAGTATCACAAAATGAGCAGAAATTCTAAGTTATATTAAATAAAACATTTGGAAAACAGTTTAAACATTGATTATTACAAGAATGGGCTGTTTTGGGCAATGAATGGCCCGAACCTAATGTTTAAATAATTTCGATTCACATACAATGGTCTGAATCACCGATAGTCTGATTGCACTAAACTTACAAAACTTATTGCGAGTGTTTGTCCTTCAAAGATATCGGGTGTTCGCCAGTGATGGCCGAAGTGGCCGATGATGGCATCGATGCATAGTTTCTGATTTGATGCAAAGCAATCAATTGGTTGGGGAAAGACGTGTGACCACTGGATTTGGTGACGTCCATTGCAGTCTTCATCTCCATTCCTGTCATTCCAGTCGTTCCCGTTTTGGTCGCAAACCCAAACGATTCGTACGGGAAATATGCGGCGGCGACGGCATTGCGGGCGGCGTTACTGCCACTCAACACACCGGCGGTTTGGATGGGTGTAAATGCAGAGGCAGACACTGAGGTCGTTGTCTTTGGATCAATATTATATAATATATCATCAGATGGACGACCATTACTTGTGCCACCTGTCAGGTGTTGGCCAACAGACAGCCGGTGTTGTGTTTGATCCATCAGTTCTGAACGTGAATAACGAGATGATGACTGGTCTGCGTTAAGCACCGATGCCAGACATGACTGTTCTTGATGATGATGATGGTGGTGGTGGTGGTGGGGGTGCAGGTGTGCACCCACATCGTTCACACACTCATTGTTCTGATTGGATGGCCCACTACTGCCGGAGCCGATGTTAGCGCTTTTGGACCAGTAGCTCTCAGTGGATGAATGGGCAGCCCTGAGAAGGCCTGACCTCTTGTCCATCCTGTCCGCGTGTTTCTGCATATGCTTCGCTAAATACGTTTCCTGAGTATAGGATTTGCCACAATATTGACAAATATGAGTCTTCAAGTGCTTCGACTCCTTGTGCTTTGGGATGTGATCCAAAAGACTCGTCTCATCGGTAAAACATTTATAACAACTGTTGCATTTGTAAGGCTTATCCGTTTGATGACACCGGGAGTGGGACTGAAGGTTCGACAGTTGAGAAAAAGCTTTATTACAACCGGGATGTCGACATTTGTAGGGCTTATCGCCCGTATGTGTCCTAATGTGCTGCTGAAGATGCGACAACTGAGTGAACTTTCGTTGACATATTTCGCACCGGTAGGGTTTGATCCCTAAATGGATGCGCGTGTGTTGAGACAAATACGAAGAGTTGGCGAATGCTTTCGAACATTGGGAACACTTGTATGGCTTCGCCTCTCGCATATGGATCTGAGTGTGCAATTGCATGTCTGCCTTCGACCCGAATATCTGTCCAAATGAAAGGCCAGTGAAAGTTGTGTTTAATGAATACTTTATATCAAACACTATTTTAACTGTGAGTTTGAATCACTTCTGATATGTCTCTCAATTGAATTCAATGATAAGATATGCAAATATTTATAACTTATAACTCAATTCCAATAATAAAAACCTTTATTCACATCAATATTTAGTCTTCAAATTATTTCATTTAAATAAACTCAAAGTAATTACGATTTAAAACATTTGCGACAAAACATAAAATCAATTGCTTTTGCTTTTTTCAATCCAATGTAAAAATCAATTCTAAACTGGAATAGCTTTTCGATCAGGAAAGGCATTGGAAAGGCATTCTGGAAAAACTATTCAATGATAACATAGGAAATTCCATAGGATTTTCAAAAATATTATTATTAGTCATTTTATTAAACAATTTCTTTTTGAACGTCTATTTAGTAGAAGATATCGAAAAATCAATTTTAAATTTCGATAAAATATAGAATTTGTTTAAAAAAGGTTTTAATCAAGAATTAAATTATGAAATTATTTGTTAAAAAATTTATAATTGAATAAATTAATGCAATTCTGAAGGTTTTGTATATGAATAGAGTATATGCTATCGTTAAATAGCAATGATTTTGTGTTTGATTAGCGAATAGCGGATAGCCTTCTAATGGGAATAAAAACAAAAACTTCAATTTCAATGTCAACTCATATTTATTACTTATAATTATTTTTATTCTATTTTTTAACCTAAAATATCAAAAATAATTAATAGGTATTAATAAGAAATTGAATACAAAAACATTTTTAATTTCAATACAAAAATGATTCAAAAATTTTATGCTTCACATACTAAAGGCCTTCAATACTAATGAAAATTATTTATCATTTACTAAATCATAATTAAAATCAAAAAATTATATAATTTTGCAATTTGTTAAAAACAAATATTTTCTGACTTTTAAAATAAATAACTTATTAATAATAAGTTATTATAAAGAATGTAAAAATAATTTTAATTCTGCAATGAGTCGATTATGTCATCATTTCTTATAATAATAAATTATATCTATTTAAAGGTGTAGTGAAATGATAAGACCATGATCATTTTATGAATCTATCAATGGCTATAACACATGTAAAAATGATCACAAAGTGACCAAATTATAGGCAAATATATCTTGTATTCAAATATCATAACATATTTCTGACCATTTTGTCAAAAGTGGGCGAAATATTTGCATTAATTTTTTTTATAACAAATTATTTCTGTATTTCATAATTAAACTCAAAAATAAATTTATATTAAAACTAAAGAAAAACAAATAATTCAAAGATATTTATAATTAAATGAATATAGAATTGAATTGAATTTAAATATTTGTTTCATTTGAATATACTTTATAAAAAATCTCAAAATATTGTCAAATAAATAAGATTTGAAAGAATTATCGAAAACTAAAATTTCAGAAAAAGGGCTGAAAAAGGGTTTCAATGCCTTCATTGAAAACTTCTGGATCGAAACAACTATTAAAACTACAAAACACATGTATTTATAATAATTTTTATAAAAAATAATTATGTTTTGGCGTGAAATACAAGACAATGAAAGAGTTGTGATATTGTATTCAATTATAGAGCAGATCATTGAAGGCAATGAATTGTGTTTATAAAGTATAACACAATTTGACTCAAATTGAGATTTTTGTTCATTTCATATCATTTTGAATAAATCCAAAACATATTCAAAAATATTAAAGAAATACAAATTAATAGAAAAATATTATCATTAATAATGAACACAATATAAGGAATGAATGAATGAATGAATGGTTTGTTTGAATAGTATATACTCGATATGACTATTGAAAGCACACTTACTTGTGGACACATCTTGCACTGGTATTTCCTACCGGTGCCATTAGTTGTGGGCACAGAGAGATTGCTCGAAGACTTGAGAGGTTGGGGCACAACAAGCATTTGATGTCCAGACGGTGACTGCGGTCTACTGTGGTTTGTGTTGCGATTACCACTGGTATGACTTCCATACAAATTATGATGAAGTGTTGGCGAAGACTCCAAACCTCCAGATCCCGAACGACTCTCATCTACATTATTGTTGGCATTCGGCCCTAATTCACATAATTGTCAATCAATTCATTTTTTATATTAAAAGTCATATAAATTATTGTAAAAAAAAGTTGAAAACAATTGATAACAATTGGGTTCTTATGGTTTGAGAGGAATTTGAAGAAATATGAATACCATTAGTGATGTGAACTGAAAGCAACTCATGTCTGAGCGCACAGTAGTCAAGAATGTGTATAAAAGGCCTTACCGTCAGAAGTCATGATAGACTTGAACTTTGGCTGCGAATACAAAAAGTTCTTCAGTTTGAACAATGATATCACAGGCGTAGCGGTGGATGTGTTGGAAGTGTTGGCACTGCTATTGAGTACACTTTGGCGCTGATTTGGCTCAGGGTTGGCGACAACGGCAGCACAGCTACCGGTGCTGAAAGTGGCACTAATTGAGCTCTCTTTAAGATCCATCATTTTGGCAGCGATTGAAACACTGGTAGAGTCTGACAGACACTCATTGGAAGAACACCTGCTTTAGTGATAGGCAAACCTGATGTGAGTTTGGCTTAGAGTCACTCACGAGGACTGTATGGTTAGGTATTGAGTCCAACACAGACAGCATCGCACCGGTAGTACAACACATAACAGTATTTTATGTTAGGTTTAATCAAAGAATAATATTTAAGACAATCCAACGAAAGTCAATGTCAGCACTGGGAGGGAAACGGACAGTGAGGAGGAGAGGGAAAGGGAGGCATAAGAGAGTGTTGGGAGAGAGGGAGAGAGAGAGTGAAGGAAAGAGTGGAGGAATAGAGGAATAAAGGCTTAAAATAGCATCAATTGGTGCCTGTGTTGGGTATGTGATGGAAAGGACTCACACGTTAACAGCACTGGTAGTCATACATGGATTCAATCAATCAATACCTGACTCTTCCGGCAATAGGGGCTGAGAAGAGGACTGACCACTAGAGCAAAGACACCAACACTGAGAGTGAATGTATGTATGTATTGAAAGTGGACTGCAATTGAAGTGATCGGCACTGATGGCAACTCCCAGCACAGGCAGCACAGGCACAGTATTCTAGTCATTGTAGCTTAGATTGTATGCAGTTATGGCAGAGTTGAGTGAGAAGTGTTCAAAGGGTTGGGTAGGAATAGAGCCCAATAGAGCCCAAGGACGTCGTCATAATCACTAAGTGTTAGCACAGACTATAGCATAGGCTATACAAAGCCAATGCAATTCTTACCAAATATTATATGCTTTGAAGAAAATAAATAAAAATTTTGTTCAACTTTTTTAATGTCATTGAATATAAATCTTATTTTGTTTTTGTGTTCGCTTTAAATCCATTCAAATATAACCACATTTGCAGTCAAATCAACCCTTTCTTCACTTTAAACCCATTTTTTAATTTAAATTTCAATCATTTTTTAATGTTTTTAGTTATGTATTAAAATGTTATTAATTAATCAAAATTACATTTGTATTAAATATAAATATAAATAATTATTTTAAAAATTTTAAAATTAAAATTAAAAATAATTTTTATAAATAACTGTAAACTAATTCAAACTTTCATTACGTAATTATATGCGATCCCTAATACTATACCCCTTTGAACCCAGTAATAGACATGCGATTTAGGGAAAGGGTTGAGAAACAACAGCTATAGCTATACTGCACGACATGCGAGCACTGCCAGCACTCCCATCATCTATGCTAACCCTTCAGCTCTTACTTTACACAACCCTTTCATATGATTCCTCGATTGAGAATATATTGAAATATTCACTGTTTTAGACATACTCTCAACCAGTCATTCAAACCCTATTCAAACCCTATTCAAACTTCATATTGAATTCAGTGAATTCAACAATATTTTAAACAAAGAATATTTCCATTGTTATCGAAATCACTTCAAATGAATCTAATATTTAATTAAATTAATTAAAAAAACTCTTTTACAAAGAAGTCTTTATGTCATCAGTAATGAAAGTTCAATACAATATTCAATACAATATTTTAGACTAATATTACTCTTAAACACAATTTACAAGTGATTTAAATCACAAAATTATGTTTTCCAAAACTTTACTCACTTTTCAAATGAATTGAAATATTCTTAATATATGTACTTGATCATTTTGACGAATCCCTGTTAGAGATTCGCTAACAGTTTCTAATCAATCAAACAATGAAATGGTTTTATATAAACAAATAAAATATATCAAATCATTCGTCACTTTTGTTGAACTTTAAATTTTTTAAGAAAGAAATTGATCTAAAAAATAGATTTTTTGCTTCTCGAAGAGACGACAATAACAGCAATGCTTTCATAACTTATTTAATTAAATCTTTCGCACCCTTTGGTTGTCTTATCAAACATTTAATACCTTATTCTTTAAGACACTGAAAACAATACTCTATTAAGTTATGTGAATTGAGAGCACAGTTATGAAGAGTCAGTGCATCTGAATGTTTGATTTGAAGCCAACTTATCATTTTGTTGTCAAATATCATAAATCAATTCCTCGATGAGACAAATGCCGTCAAAGATCTATTGAAGGCATACTGTATGTCATGACACAGACCGGTACTACTGTATGAGTGCCACTCATTACAGGACAAAGAAGTCATAGAATAGTTTTAGCTCTTATTCACAATATTTAAAACATACACAAAGTCTAAGACATGTGAATTCATCTCATATGAGATGTGATTTAGAAGTAAACCATTTTTTGAACACTTTTTTGCAAATTGTTATCAATTGTTATATAAATTTCAACTTTTTTTAATATATTGAAAATATTTTAGACATACCTTTATTTAGTGAATTGTTGTGTGTTTCTGAAGACAGTTTAGGCTATAATTCAGAAAAATTAATAAATTTGATTAAAAATAAATTAAATATATATTAATAATTACATAACAATTATAAAAATCATTGTCTGAATTAAATTTAATTTAATTCATTCGTCGTTTTAATTGAAAATAAAAACAAATTCTGAATTTCATTTTCAATGTGAGACGAAATCTAATCAAAACTAATTATAACCAGTTTTTCAATAACTAAAATTGAGTTTTATTTCATTTATTAATCATATGTTAATCGTTAGGTCCAGACTTGGATGCAATTCAAGGTTTTCATAATAAAAAAGTTGTATAGTTTTGAGAATAAAATCTTAAATAACGTTAATTGTTATTCATTCAGATATTGAATGTATTTTCGGATAAATAAAAATGAAATAATTTTTAAATAATATTTTAAAAATTCATTTTTAGTTAAAGATTTTTTTCTCAATAATTAGCACTAATTCAGTATTAAAGTGGATAAGAGAACATGCTTTATATACCTGTATATAAATATTTTGAATTTACTTCAAAAATAAAAAAATTATTTTTAATAAACCTTTGCTTTGAATGCTTTGGAAATAAAATAATTCAAAATAATAAATATAATAAATATATCGTATATTCAATAAATAAAATGAAAATATTTATATCAATTTTTAAACAATAAAGTGATTAATAAGCGATTAAATAAACATTAAATGATATGTGTTTTATGAGAGTTGTGTAAATGGTTTGATTTGAATGAATACAATTTGAAACCGATATTCAATGAGATATT
>JAQIXR010001456.1:0-12434 GCA_034700825.1 Quadroppia sp. Gr-Ori-00064
AAAAAGTTGGATGTGATGAGAGGCCGCGAAGCGGCCGATCAGCACAACCAACATTTTAGGTGTTATTTTGAAAGAACCTTTTGCTGAGATTAGTCACTCCAGAAACATTTGGTTTGTTACTTATATTTATGAATTATTATGAAACGAAAGCGTAGTTAAGGTATAGATTTGGTTCAAATCTAAAGAACGTCCCTCTTGTTTTTGTTAATATTTAATTCAAATACAATAGAAACAGTAATTCATTGAAATTTGAATAATAATTAAATATTTAATAAATTCATATAATGTATATTTTTCCACTGTATTCGAAAATATATTAATTTGTATGAAATTGGTTTAAATATCTTTAACCAAAACGTAATTATATTTGTAATTCTTTTTACTCTAAACAGAGATAATAGTTTTTATTACTGTATTTAATATTGATACAAATTTAGGGAAATAAACAATGATTTGCCCCTAGAATAACTACAAACTGTAATACTACTTTATATAAATAATACTAGAATTATATGTAATTATAAATCGGATTTAATTTGGTTTTAAAGACAATTAACAAATACTATAAAAGTGTTTTCAAATACATTTCACATTTTAGAGACATTTTTTAATAAACAGAATTGTTATTCAAATTAAATTCAATATAAAATTTGATTTTTAAAAGTTTTAATCCATTATGATTTACAAGAACATCAAAGGATCCAAGAATATGATAATCTAGAATATTTCGTATGACATAAGTCTTAATAGTGATATAAATTACAGTTTTGTTTCATTGTATTTCTTATCGTTAAATAATTATAAAATAAAATTCAATGTTATTCCATAATAAAGGTCTTTAACATAATAAATAGAAACACATTGTTTTGGTTACAGTTTTATGTTTGCAACGAATTGCTGATTATTGAAAACAACAAACTGTAAACATTTTTTTGGAATAATATTCTAATTATAACGTTATTTATTATAATTCAAACAAAGCTTTGGAGACATTTATCAGATAAATTTTATCTCACAATTTATCATTTGCTTAAAGTTACAAAACAATAGGTTTACCTAGCACAAGTATCACAATATTTATTTAGTTACTTGCTTTTGCTTATTTGTACACTTAAATCAAAGTATATTTTGCAGTTAAATAACAATACTGCATATATTGCTTGAGATATTGTCTATATTGATATACTTGGAGATATACTATATATTAAATGTATTTAAAAACATATATTTATATTGCAATAAAAAACTGTAACAAAAACTATTATTCGTGTTTAGTGTTAGTAAATGTAAATGCAATGTAACAGTAGGTTACCTACTCAGTAGGTCCTACTGTTGGTATGTCTGCATACAAATAATGTTTTGGAAAAATTTGGTTAATTTTTTCATTTTCTATTGTTTTAAGAAGTTATTGTTTGCTCTCATTTTCAAAAAGACAATTCACATCAAACATGAGAATAACTGCTAATAAATTATAAGCAGTGTAAGTAAATTCGCTGTAATATGTATTGATAAATTAAAATTTTCAAATAAAAATTGATTCACCATCAAAAATAAATTCATTGTACATTTTATAACGCTAAGTAAGTTAATAATTATTTGTTACAGTTTATTATTTAAAATAAACGAAGAGTTTTTTTTCATAATTGAATGTTAACTGTAATTAATTTTTTAATAATTATAAAATTTTATGTATTTATACATTATATTACTTTTGGAAGTGTTTGCTTTAATCACATTTTAATTAATACTGTTCAACATAACGAAATTAAATTAAATTTTGATCGCAATTCAATAAAATATAAGAATTTAAAAAAAAAAACAATTTTCTAATAGAAAATAAAATGTATTTTATTTATTAATTTCGATATTATTTGACAAAAATATATAAAATTAATTCTAAAAATTAATTAAAACTTATCAACAATTTATTCTCTTTATGTTTTGGCTTAATATAAGTTATAATATTTTATTACTAATAAATATAATTATTTAATACAAAAAAAAAATTAAAACGTGAAAGACACCAAAGGATTGGATATTTGCAAATCTGTTTACTCTAAAACGAAATTATGGTTTTTCTTACAGTTTTTTATGATTGAGACAAATATAGAATGCACTTAGAATGACAGCAACTGTATAAATGTTTTTAAACAAGACAAAAGTGTATATGTAATAAAAAATTATAAATGTTCTTGCACTAATGGTAGGACTAAGATTTCGTTCACGTTAACTAAAATCAAGTTATTCTAAAGTATATAAATATTTTTTACATCACAACAGACTGTAAACATGTTTTTGAATATTACTATTCAACTTATATTTTATTTTCGCTCAAACACACAATGGAAAAGGTTTTGATAAAAATATTTTCACATTTTAATCATTTATTAAATTATTTGTTCTAGTTCATATGACAGATGATTCAACACACCTCATGAGATGTTAAATAAAAATTAAATTTATTTTTTAATACATTTTAATTATTTTGTTTTTGATAGGAAAATATTATTGATTGAATTGTTTGTTACAATGACATCAATATTCAGATACAGTATAGTAAATAAAGTACAGGAGTTCTACCCAAAATAATAAATGTTTTAATTTATGCTAAATTATAAATCAAATAATAGTTTTTGTTACAGTTTATAAAATTCTGACAAATGTAAAATAAGTGAAGAATATTAAACAATAATTTTCTCATAGAATGACAACAACTGTAACATTGTTTTTAAATCACACTATAGTTATATGCAATTTAAAATCAGTTATCCCTTTGGAATCACGTGAAAAATGGGATTAATTTAAAATCTATTTTTTAATATCATTATATTTTTGTTTTGTAATGTACTTATTGTAGCTTGGTTATAGAAAAATTAGTGCCCAGGCCAAATGAGGCGACTAATCTACCCTTCACTTCAAACGTTATCGACGTCTCCGTCTCTTCGATTGACTTCTCAACGAATCCATATTTTTCGAGAAAAATCATAATCCTATGCTTATCAAGAATGGGACTGTCGTCGAATCGACATGCAGTGCCCGTCACCTTCACCTTGACAGTAAACGGCATGGCATGTTCGTGAACCCAGTTGACATAGTATTTCATCAAGACACTTTCTGCAGGCGGTATCGCAAAACTTTTTTTCACACTATAGATGACATCATTAGTGATAACGCTTTTACACTCGTCCAGCTTTGAATAGTCCTCGTCCAATTTAAAAAACACTTGTTTATCCAGGCGCTCGCTTACAAACCGATGAGGAGACTCCCGGGGTAGAAGAATATCCGGGATCTTAATCGCAACAGTCGCCTGCGCATTGAACTTATGAAAATATTTCGCCGCCTTTTCCATTGATTCTGAATATGTCAACTTAAACGTCTGGGTCTTTTTCAGCGCTTCAGCAACTTCTTGGTGCAGCGGATCCTTGCTGTTGTTTGTGATGGTTTCATGTATCATCATGTCCATTTTTATCTTATCTTCAATGCCACGCTTATTTGTTGCAAGATAAATTATTTTCAATAAATATTTGTAAGCATGTTTTTACTCACCTTAGGAGGTATGGGAAAATACGAAGAGAAAACAAATTCGCTCATTTCGGCGCACACTTTATAATCTGGATGCTCGACAAACTTCCACAGTATTGAATCATTGTTCAATGAATAATTATCCAGATAGAAGTTCACGTGAACATGGTCAGCAAATAGAGTTACATCCCTATCATCAGAGGTCGCCCATGAATTTTTTGCCTCTTCATACATATCCTCTTTTATATAGGTTTTGTCACCCTGCACAAGTGACATACAGATCATATCATCAAGGCTAGAAAAAATTATTTATACATTAAACTACCTTGGAAATTATTCTGTAACAGCCATTTCTAGCAGCGATAATTTTGCATGTGTGATTGCATACGCGTTGTATCTGCTCTATGTCATTCAAAACAGAGCGATTCCAGTGACATTCCTTATCCACGTCCACCTCACCATTGATCTTGTCCATTTTACTCGTTATATAATAATTATATTCTTTATTCTTAAGGCTATAATAGATGCCTGCGAATGACAGCTTACTGTCCTTGTTGCAATTAATCATCGTGGCCATTTTAGCACTCAGTAGTCACCAATATTTACAGAAAAATGTTAGTAAAGCAAAACAAAATTGAAATAAAATTAATTTATTATTATTTCGCTCAAAATTATCCTAAAAATAAATATATATTTTAATAAATTTTTCACTAATATTATTATTGAAATAAAAAATCAAAATTTATTTTCTAAATATTAATGTTTTTATAAATTGTATGATAAGTATACTTAAAAATATATTTAAAGTACACTATAAGCCTAGTAGTGTAAAAGTCTTAGCTATTTGGCCTAAGAAATATTTTTGACCAAGGTTGATAGAGCAGAAATTTATAAACTATAGATTTAATTAAAAATTAATTTTAAAATATTTTCTCATTTACAGCAAATGTAAACATTATTTTGAATAGTAAAAAATTGTTTATAAATACTGTATAAAAAATAAGATATAATTGTTGACTATAACAGAAAAGACATTTTTATTTCTAAAATTATTATTGTAAAAGACATAACAATTATCATTTTCTTACCTTGATCAATTAATTTTAATTGTTTAACACAGTATTTAATAGTTTTGTTGAAAAAAACACTTTCTTTTATATAAGTTTATTATGAATAAAAATATATTGCAAATGAAGTATAAAATATTTGATGCTTTTATTATATGAAAAGAGTTTGTTTGCATTTATTGATCAGAAATTGTAAACAAAATAACCCTTTCGTCACAAAAAAGATCATATTTCAACAGTTCTGTAAAAAGGAATAATATTTCATTTTATAATCTCTGTTACAGTTGTCTCAAACTATTGGTTTGAGTTCGAGTTATTAAACATTTATTTTAAATAAAATATATATTTCATTACACTTTTAGTGAATGACATTTGATATCTATAATAACCCTTATTTCATATGACACTCAAGTATTTAGCAAAGGGGGTAAATAACGAGGGGATATTTTGAATAATTAATTTATATACAGTGAAAAATAATACTATTCTTCAAAGCTTTTAAATTTAATTTATCTAGATCACTGATATTTTTGCATATTATGATCCATTAAAAAGATTAATTCACAAAACGCCCCCTTTGGCTATCAAACAGCAATACGTTAGCGTAAGACAAAAACATCTGTGAAATAAATAATTAGAAAAAACACATTTTTTTCATTAAATTCATTCGGATTTTTATTAAGAAATAAAAATTCATCAAAAAATGAAATTTTTAGTCATTTTCGCCACCCTTATAGCCGGACACTTTTGCGCTGGTATGACATTCCTTGACATTCTATATTTTAGAATTCATTTATGAATATTCTGTTTCCAAATGACGAATGATAGAGAGCCTACTGAATGAGGAGGCGCTCACCAAACATGGCGAAGAGATACACGCGAAGGCGGACAAAGTGATCGCACTGTTGGCTTCCAAGGGCCAGTACCCCTTCGCTGATGAGATCAAGCGCCAGAACAGGAACTACCAGGAGAAGGTTGACGACCTGAAGGCCATGATCAAGTCGGGCAAAAATAAGCAAGCTACACTGGACGCGAGGAAGGCGCTGAAGATCACGGAAATGCTGTTCAACGACCTCATTACGGATTACACCGATAGGTTCAGCGGTGGCGGCGGTCCGCCCGGCAGTGGCGCCTCCAAGGGTGCTGGTAAGGGCGGTAAAGGCGCTAAAGGCGCTAAAGGCAAGGGTAAAGGCAAGGACAAAAAGTTGAAGGACTCGGAGGACGCAAGCCTTAAAGAGGGCGACGGTGAAGGCGAGGCCAATCTGAAGGAGTCCGAAGGGGAAGGGGATGGCAATCTCAAAGAGTCCGAATCGAAGTAATTATCCCATAATTACTGCAAACACAAAAATAAAACAAAAAATATTTTCTTATAATTTATTTGATAATAAATTGCACAAAAATTGAACGAATATTTTTATAGTCAAATAAAATATTAAAAAATTTTTATCTTGATTTTGAAAAAAAATTATTACTTCTACTGAATAATTTTAAATTCTAAATTGATCTTGATCACTTAAATCACACGTAGGTAAATCACACATCATATGGAAGTGGGTATTGAAACCACGGGATGGAGGGGTCGGGCCATTGCATCACATGTACTGTATATTAAAAGTTTATTATACAGTATTTATTGATATTATAATAGAATAAATAAATTGTACTTTATTCAAAATAAACAGTTAATGTGAATTTTTTCCATTAGACTAAAGAATCTATTCGTTTGTTTATATGATTGTAATTTTAACATTTTAATTACAGTTCTTATCATTGATTCATAAATTTATTTTAAATAAATGAAAGAGTTTATAATTATAATATAAAGTACAGTATTTGTCAGTTTTGTTTCAAATTATTATTGAATGTCATTGTTTACTTTAGAACATTGCAAAAAAAAATTTAGGCTGAATTAAACCAAATATTAAATAAATCATTTCATGATTATATGTTTTTCATTAAAGTTTTTTAAGTTTACAGTTTTATAAATTAAAAAACAATACAAACAATTTTGAGATACACCCTGGGAAATTATTAAATTCCTTTGAAAAATCTTTAATATCTTTTGAACTAATTATGCGATTTTCAAAATTCTTATGGAAGTGGGAATTGAATCCCAGGGATGGAGGGGTGGGGCCATTGCAACACATGACCATAAAAAGTTTATTATATTTATAGATATTATAGTAGATTAAATAGATTGCAATTTAGTGAAAATTAACAGCAAATGAGATTATTTTGTGACTGCTATCCATTAACATAAAGAATATAATTTTTTGTTTATATGATTGTAATTTTATAATTTTAATTACAGTTCTTCTCATTTATTCACGAATTCTATTAAATATTGTATATGAGTGAAGGCTACTTTTTAAATAAATAAACGAGTTATAATTATAATAGAAAATATTCATCAATTTTTCTTCAAATTATTATCGCTTTTCTCTAAAAAAAAAACATTTAATTTATTGTAATTTATAAAAGAAATTCATTTATTTTAAACAAAGTTTACAGATATTAAAAAAAATTTCTCTTCAACTGCAGTGACCAAAAATAATTTATAGATTTAGCATTAATAAGATTTACAAAAAAATTACTTAAAATTACAGTTTTATAAATATAAACAAATCTAAATGTTTATTTCTAGTGATCCTGTTTAGACAATTGATATATGAATGATAGTAATTGATTGATGTGGCCGGGTATATTCAATGGCTGGTGATCCTACCCTGGAATTAGGGGAAAGAAGTTATAAATAAAATAAGAAAAGAATTCAGAAAATATTAATAATTTTATAATTGATTTTATAGCAAAAATAGTTTTGAAAAATTATACTCATTTGCTATCGATTCACATATTCATTGTGTTTGTCATATAATTATAAAATCAATTATTCTTTTAGTGAATTTCTGTTGAATATAATATTTTTTTAGGAATTATTTGATTAAATATTTAATGAAATCAATAATAAATTCAATTATATTTTAAGAAATTTTTTTTACGTTTCTATTGACAGGACTTCGATATCATAATAGAAATAGATGTAAGAATTGGGTCAAAGTTGTAGATTATATGATTCAAAGTCAGCAATATATGAATCTCATCTCTATTTTGTTTTGCCATTGAATTGCAATAAGAAAAATAATATTTAAATAAATTTCTATTTTGAAAAGTTAATTAAATTATAATTATTATTAATTATCAAATATCAAACAAATTATTCAATATTTCACTGAAATATTCAAAGGATTTATTCTTAAAATAAATTCTTAAAACATTTTATTCTTCATATCAAAGCGAACACAAATTCTATGGATAGAATAAACCGGGAAGCGATTGAAATACGCGTACGACTGCATCAATTGGTTGTGGAGATAGAGGAATTCTATAATATCAGGGTCGGCAGAAAATAAGTTCGTTCTGATGGACTCCTTTTCAACTCTATATTTTAAGATAAAATTAAATGTTTATAAATTTCTTTGAATAGCCATTTTGTAGTACGAATGTTAGACTTAATTTTGCTCATCAAACAAATTATCTAAACTTGTGTCCAAGCAATCCCTGACCACTTCTTCCGACGCGAATTTCAAGATTTTTTGTTGACATTTTTTACCGCCGGAGATCTAAGGCCACGAAAACCTCGAGAAAATCTTTTGCATATATTTAGAAGCAATTGATGTCTATCAATACAAAAATCGTTAAAAAAATTTAGAAAGTCTTGTATATGACCCGAAAAATGACCGATGAATATTAGGTAAAATTGTTTTAAAAAACTTTTTTTTTATCAAAATTTTTTTAACTGATCACTTGAGGATGCTTTTGAACATGGAGTTACCTAGCGTAGATTATGTTTAAAAAATCCTCAAGATTTGGTCAGGATCAGACTTGACCAACGCCAGCAGGACAACTTTTTCTCAAATCACCGTTTTTTCGGGTGATTTGGGATTCGGTCATTTTTCGGGTCATTACAAGACTGTCTGAATTTTTTTAAAGAATTTTTGTATTGATAGACATCAATTGCTTCTAAATATATGCAAAAGATTTTCTTGAGGTTTTAGTGGCCTTAGATCTCCGGCGGTAAAAAATGTCAAAAAAAATCTTGAAATTTGCTTCGGAAGAAGTGGTTAGGGATTGCTTGGACACAAGTTTAGATAATTTGTTTGATGAGCAAAATTAAGTCTAACATTCGTACTACAAAATGGCTATTCAAAGAAATTTATAAACATTTAATTTTATCTTAAAATATAGAGTTGAAAAGGAGTCCATCAGAACGAACTTATTTTCTGCCGACCCTGATATGTTCTTGTTCACTGTGTCCACCAATACTGATGGTTACGTATCGGGTGTTAAAGACAAGAAGAGATTTATTATCCAAATTAAAATTATAATTTTGTTAGCATTAAATGCATTGAGATTCTCATTGTCGGCCATTATTAACAAGGTGAAACAAACACTTAGTGTTTGGTATTGCGTTAAAATTAATTTATTTTCCATTTATTCTCTTTAGCCATACATTAAGGAATGGATGTCTGATCCGACGTATCAGTTGGGAAACCCAATACTGACGGCCTCATTGATCATTATATTCTCGACGTCATTACTGGCCATCAAAGTCGTCCTTCTATACCAGTATATGACTAACTCTCTCTATCCCTTGGAGTTCTCGTATCAATTGAAGTATAATATGATCAAGTTCAATCAATAGAGTTTGCAAACATTGGTCACACGAATGGAATTCATGTGCAAATATATACTTAAATACCCCTTATATTTGACGATTGCATTCATGCAATCCATCTATACTTTTGCCTTAATTATGGCTCATTTTGACCCGGCTATGAATTTCTCAACCATTCCCTCAATCTTCGGCTCTATTCTTATTTCTGTATTCATTGTACAGATTTTCGCAACACTTTGGATTGGATTCAATGTTTGGTATGACTTAAGTCTCGCATTAAAGTTGAAATTCTGCGAACAGTACGAAATGATCAAGATTATTGTTAACGAATACCCAGAAGATATTTTCGCCGGCGATATACTCATCGACGCCATTATTGAACACAATTCTGTGACACTCATGACAACAAAAATCAATTACAGCTTTCGTTGTCTTCTATTCATACTGTACTATATAGCGACGCCGGCATTCCTGATCATCATGTATTGCGTGCATCAAAAGGACAGTCCTATTTATGGCAGAATATTCTTTGCATTCCTTGTTATCACGTGTTATACAGCAGTGGTTATGATAAACGTTATGAGCACTTGGGTCAAAACGGCCGCACATAAACCGTATGCACTATTGCATGCATTCCTATGTCGACGACAGTCACCAATACCTCAAAGACATAGACTTAAGTTAATGGCATTCGTCGAGCGTTTGTCCGGACCTGACATTGGGTTCTATTGCTATGATTTGTTCCCAATGAATAACTACGAGTTCTATCAATACCTATACATTGCGGGACAAAACTATTTTCTGATAATGAGTTTGATATGAATTTTATTTATTATTATATTATTGAATATATAATTATATTTATAATAAATTCACTCAAACACTGTTTTGTTATATGGATTGCGTAGACTGTATTTGACTCTAATTTCATTCATTCAATCAATAAAATATTTATTCCTGTAATTTATTAACCCTTTAAAATAAATAATTCTTTTTTTCTGATAATGTTTTTACGTTAAGAAATAGATGTAAGAATTGGGTCTTTTTTGAACAATGTTAATCAAATTTATTCAAATATGTTGTCTATTTGAATGACATCTAGTAGCTCTATATGTAAACATAATAATTTTGGAATTAAATAAAATTTTTAATTCTCAAAATACAGTATAAGGTGTTTTTCTATCAATTGCAATCATTATTAAAAAATGGAACCGCCCTATAGAATCATATTTGATATAAACTGTAACTTTTTATACCGAAAATATGTATAATTGAAACAATGATTATATGATTTTCATAAAATTCATCAAAATTACAGTTTATACATAAGACTCAAATGATTTTATAATTGATTTAGAAATTTGTTTTCAGTTACCATTTCAATGAGATTTATTAAAAATATAACTTATAATTAAAAGTAAATTCTTATTACTAAATGATTTTATTACAATAAGATTTATTACTTTCAAAAGATAAAGTTACACTACATTTGTGTTTTTCCATGAATTGTATGAGATTTACAAAAAATAAAAATATAATTTAAAATAAATTATTAGATTATGATTAAAATTGATTAACAATATTATAAAAAATACATTAATCACATTAATTTAAGGCATTATACTAATTATATTATAGTAATTGCCATTATATAAACCATTATAATTATTTTACTTAATTATGTTCAATCATTTTATTAAAAATATATTTATATTACAGTTTATTGCGAAAAAAATTGTTACAAATTAACATTGATTTAGAAATGATTTAAATAAATTGTGTCAATAAATGTTCGTATTTGATTACAACAAACAGAATTGATGCGAAGAAAATCAAGTAAATTAATTTTAATAATTTTCATCAACAAAATGAAGTTTCTTATGTTTGTGTACATATTCTTAAATATAAATTATAATTAAAGCATAAAATCATAATTAATATAATTACAAACTATAATTTTTCGACTAAAATATGTTTCAGTTCACACATTCATGTTCGTGTCCACCAGAACCCAATAATTATAAAATTACTTTCGAATGATTATATAATATTGAAATATATGGCCTTAATTACAGTTTCTAAAAACATTTCTATTTACAGTATAACTAAATAAGTTTTTTATATCTAAAATCAATCCTAAAGTATATTTGAATGCTAATAAATCGTTTTGAAAAATATTAAAATATAATTCGAATAAAACATAAACGAATGCCAGAAATATTTTTATCTGTTGTCATTCAAAACGTATTTAAAAAATCATAACCAAAAATAATTTCAAATCAATTAATAATTCTATTATTTTCATAAAATTCATATAAATTGCAGTTTTTAAAATATTTTAGAAACAATTGAAACGATATCTCAATTGTTTTAGAGTTTAGTTTTTAACTACAAAATATCATTTAGACGTTCCATCCAACATTTATTTAAGTAAACATCTTCTTATATTGAAAACGTTTTTATGTTTTTTGTTACAGTTTTAAAACAATTGTTTAAATTAAAGTTTTTTTTACATTTGTTTTCAAACAATAAATTCAATATTTTTATTAAATTTCTTAAAATTCTAATAAAAATTGATTATATTTTTGTAAAATAGATTTTTATATTTATTGATATTATACTCAACAATGATTTTTAATAAAATTCATCAAAATTACAGTTTGTACATAAGATTGAAATGATTTTATAATCGATTTAGACATTTGTTTTCAGTTATCATTTCAATGAGATTTATTCAAAATATAACTTATAATTAAAAGTAAATTCTTATTATTAAATGATTTAATTACAATAAGATTTATTACTTTCAAAACATAAAGCGTTTTTCTATGAATTGTATGAGATTTACAAAAAATATATATATATTAATATATTTTAAAACAAATTATTGGATTATGATTAAAATTGATGAACAAAATCATGAAAAATACTTAAATTAGATTAATTTCAGCGATTATAGTTGCAATGCTTGATGCTATTATAATTACTATACTCAATTATGTTTATTAAAAATAATCAGTTTATTAAAAATAAATTTATATTACAGTTTATAGCTAAAGCAATTGATGCAAATTAGAGTCCGGACTTTCATGAATTTTTGACTCCCGTTCCCTCCCGTAACTGAACAACTCATTCCCGTTCCCTCCCGTTCCCGTGGCCCTCAAAAATTT
>JAQIXR010001457.1:0-12432 GCA_034700825.1 Quadroppia sp. Gr-Ori-00064
GGGTTAGTGGATACACCTAATGGTCAGACACATCCATACCATGTGTTAGTGGACACACCTAATGGTCAGACACATCCATATCATGGGTTAGTGGATACACCTAATGGTCAGACACATCCATACCATGTGTTAGTGGACACACCTAATGGTCAGACACATCCGTATCATGTGAATGGGGGAACACCACTATCGGGGCCGGCATTTAAAGGCTATTCGTATCAGAAATAATCATTAAATGAATTGCTTTTAAACTCATATAAACCAAAAGATCGCAAATAATTCACTAATAAAGACATTCATTGAAAAAATTTGTGTTAAAAAAGATTTTTGAAAATAATAAATAAAATATGAATTTATTTGAAATGATTTTGTTTGACATTATCTTAATATGTCTTCAATACTACCTGTGCTCATAACTAGTATTGAATTTGAAGACAATATTTGAAAAATTTTGAACAAAATCAATACAAAAAAGTATATAAGAATTGAATAATTAATACATTTTTCAAACATTTTATAATTTTATGCTTTTTTAGACTTATAGCCAATGGATCCCAAAGTGGCGCCGGAGTCGAGTCCAGTGGCCAAACCCTTTGCATATTTCTTTTCTCCCTTAGCGACCACTGTATGCACTTCTTCGAGAACAGGTCTAATCTCTTGAGTGACTCGTCTGTAGGGTTGGATCACTTCAATGACTTCTTGAATGACGGGTCGATGGACTTCGTGGACGACTCGATGGGGTTCGTCTTCGGAACGGGTTGTCTCCACATGTCCGACAGGACTGGGAGAGTGCACCTGTTGGACGAATACACGACTTCCCTGTGATCTGAATATAACCTGAACCGGTTGGTCGTCACCATTCACTTCGATCACCTGTGGGTGAGAGGGTTGGTGTTCGGCCACAACAGGTGCCAACTCTACTTTCCTCTCAGAATGAATGGGAACGTGTGGAAAATCTGCCGGTGCCGCTAAATGTGGTCCAGCTCTCAGTCCTCCTAACCCTAAACCATAGCTGCCATAGCTCGAAGGGTAAGGTATTGATGAGTAGTGGCCACCAAAGGGACCGTTGGAATGGGATGAGTAACCGTTGGTCAATAGCGGCGGAAGACGTGTGTCATATGAGTGGTCGTAATGACTGTTGTGGTCATACCCGGCCTCACAGCCTATAAATGCTATGACAACTATAAAGAGCTGAAGAATATTTAAATTCAATATTGGTTTCAATACTGTATTTGAGTTCACACAAGACTTACGAAAAACATTTCAATAAATAAATTAATTTTTGTTTTAATGAAAGCAAAAACTGACGAAAAGTTTGACAAATGCTTCAAAAGTTGTGAAATTGGGTTTCATTTGAATGAAATCTTTATTTTATACTTCATTTCATATTCTAATTATGACTCGAAAAGTAATGATAACAAGAATTCAAACCATATTTAGTTTAATGATTTTATTCATACATTTCTATCACTCGAAACCTAATGAAGAGAAAGAAAGATAAAGTGTTTTGAATTGAACTCAAATTTCATAAATGTTCTCATTTTCTATAAATTATTATAATTTTTTTAAGTGAAACTCATTTCAAATCATTTAATATATGAGAAAATTATTATCAAATTTTTTTTTGAAAAAATAGTTCATTGAGTTTAAAGGCATCACAAAAATGATAAGCACTCGAATAGAGGGGAACTACATATAAATGAAACTTTTTTTTATCTAAAGTTTTGACTCTTTTTTCTAACGGAAATCAATTATTTTGTGGGTCTTTGGAGTGAATGTGTATTTCATTGACTCAACGAATGATGAGTTTTGTTGAAAATCAAGATTCAAAACAGAGTTCACCCGATCTTTATCGCCGACAGAGAGCTCAGGGCTATGTTAGGCATAACTACCTTTTCTATACATTTTTCAAAAAAGTTTTTTGGCTCTGATATAAAAAAATAAATTATTAAACTCTTTATAAAATATATTACTTTTATATTTTATATGAATTTCTTTTCATAGAATTGTTTTTGAATGCATTATTGAAATGGATTTGCATTTGAGACACAACTGACTCAAAGCTATCTATTGAACACAAACTCTCTATAAATTGAATCCAATTTTCATTCAATAATTTTTATAGTATTTAATGAAAAATTACATAAAATTTATTTCAATTTATTTAATAAAAAATTTTTAAAATAATATTCTTATCATTAGTTTAGAGATCTTTAAAATGAAAGTTCATTTGAGTTAATATTTAATACTTTCCTCAAAATAATCTCAAAAATCATTTGAGATTTCAATCAAATTGTTTGCAAATTATTATTCATTAAAACAGAAGTCATATTAAATACAAACCCTTTTCACGTCATTTAACCCTTAAAATATTTAATTAAAAATTGTTTTATTCGACGAAAAGATTCAATAAAAATAAATTAATTTCAATATTTTTTATATTAATCTCTAATTAATTAATATTAAATGTATTACAAAATTAATACAAAATTAAGTATTTTTTCAAATTTCTGTCATTTGTTTGAAATGTTTTGTGATTCGAAATAATCTTTCGCTTCATTCCAACGATTCTTTGGGAACCGTTTGGCGAATGTCAGCCTTTGTTGGTCTGAAATAACAACAAATTCTTATAGAATGTGATTATCACACAAACACTGATCCCATACCGAGTGTGCTGTCTGAATGGAGGCCTAGACTGTCGACTGCCCTCAACTGTAAGCTAACAATAGTTGACTCTATGAATGAGGAGAGCATTTGTGTCGACATTTCCTGTTCGAGGACTTGTCTGTTTTGGTCGTTGTTGAAACAACAGGCGATTAGGGTTGGCATCAAAATCACTGATAGGGTGTCGTCACTGAAATACTCTAAGGGTAGAGAACACAACTGTTGCACAACTGTAGGCCTTTGTCCGGACTGTATTAAAGTCTGTTTCCATCAAAACAAGAATTAAAATCAAAAAGTCTGCCAAAAAGTGGTCCAAAAGACCATTCAATACCTGGTTCTCCGAATTAAGAACAACAAAGTTTCCGATCAAAAGAATCACTTCATTCAACAGTTCTTCACATTTGTTGTGAGAACAATACCATAGAAGATACGTACAGATGTGTCTGAGCTGTAGTGACAGGCCTTCAGAGCCCAAAATAGACTAAACGAATAAAAAAGTTATTATTTCGTTGCACTCCCTGTGCTCTCACGACGAGGCCTCACCTGCATATATGTCAGGTCCAGGAGTGAGACATAATTCAAGAAACGGATCGCTTCTAAAGTCAATTCTAGTGTATGTTTGGCCACAACTGCGGGAATGTCTGTTTCGGACCGAACCGAGGCATCGGAATACAAGAGCACACCGTATATAAGGGACACAACACCGCACACGTGTGTCATCTGGACAGTCATCATGAGCTGTGTCTCGTCGTCGATCACTTTGGCCCCAAATCTGTTCTCGACTTTCAATGACATTAACTTTGATATCGAACTGAAGAATGAGATAATGTTCTGCAAGAGTTGCACCAAATCTGGCCAGTCGTCTATCGATCCTCTGGTGTTGGACAGCAGTAAAGACAGTTTGTCTATCATTCCTATGCTTACGATATAACTAACGAATGGAAAACAGCATTAATTTCAATCAATTCACAATTCATAGGAAAGAGTGATAAGTATTGAATGGATTGAAGGAAACGATGCAAAACCTGATCACGTCTTGGATTATGTTATTGAAAGTCATACAGTCTTCTGAGCTGTCGGTTAGGGTTGAGTAATGAGAATATAGGGAATCGAATATTGTAGACAACAGTCGACATAAGGCGCCCATCACTGGATCGAAATTGACTGCACCGGAAGTGCTGATGAGATTCGTGTCAAACAACTGATGGAATAATAAGATATAAATTGTATTGAATTTTAGAAATGAATTTCATTTGGGTTTGAGTTCAACGACAAGTTGAGTCCAACCCATAGCCCTTCCTCAACAGCCATTCCCTCATTAGTCAATTGGTCTTACATTGATTCGATGTCGAAGAATGTCCAAAACAATGATAATCTGATTGGACTGAAGCACATATTCGCTGACATTGAGATGTCTTTCGCAAATCACTTCATAGAGAGCACACAACTTGACGTTTGACCTATCGGTCAGTGATGTCGGCCTCTCTTTACTCCCGTTCAGGATTCGAGTCAACATAAATGTCAGTAATTGTGTGCCATTCGATGAATGGAAATACAGACAATCGTTGGGACAATCACTTCGAAAGAGTTTATCGAATTCATTGAGAATACGGTCCAAACTGTGGGTCATATTCGAAGGCCACTGACCCGTGATTTGGGTGTCGGCGCTCAACGCCTTGAAGTCCTATTAATGGAAACGAAAGAAACAATTAATTGAAATAATGTCCAAAAAAGACAAACAATTCATACTTTGATTAGTTTTGAAATTTTATTCTTATTATTGCTTTGAATGGCTTTGGAATCGTTTGTCGAAGACTTTTGTTCATAAATAGCTTCAAATCGATTGGCTTTTGTGACCAAACGTTGTTTCAATTTTTTACTCCTCTTTCGCACGGCTTTCAGTCTTTCGTTTTCGCAATTTTGCAGTGAATTAGTGTCCGAATCATTGGGCGCTTCTGTTATGTATTTGATATTAAAGTTATCCAGGTCTTTATTGGTAGGCATTTTCCCCCCGTTCTGCTCACAGATCGCGTCGTTATGTTTTTTGCCTTAAAATTCATCAAAAATCTAAACCTTTTTTCTAATTGTGATTGTCTTTAAATACCTCTTAAGTGACCAAAGAGGAAGACCTCAGACTTGATCATCACTTGACACAACTGGCATATCTTGAACGTGTCGTACGGCTCACACACCGGCGCCTCATCGTTGCCAACAATGGACGACTTGCGAACAGACAACTCCAGTGCCTTTTGTTTGATTTGTTCAATATTTTCTTCGTGTCTTCGTTTGCTTTCGTCATGTTTTATACGAATCTTTTTCTGTAATTCTTCGATATTTTGCGCCAACAATGCATTGACGGCCGAGAGCTTTGACTGTCTGTCCAACGCCTGACGAATATATGGTTTAATAAAACATAGATTTGTTTCAACACTAATAAAACCTTTTGAGTTGCCATTTCCTGCCTTTCCTTCTCCTTCTCTTGTAATTGTTGTTCAATCTTTTGATCCTTTAATTTTCGTCTCTCTTGTAGTTCTAATATTCTTTGCTGCCGTTCCTCTTCAAGAGCCCTACGTCGCTCTTCAGCTGCCGATTCCTTTGCCTGTTTCTCCCCCGTTTTCCTCAGGCGCTCATCCTGGAGGTCCTGGAGTCTCATTTCCCGATCCTTTTCTTTACTCAAAATATCATATTTTTTGTTCTGAGCCTCTAATGAGTTAATGAATAGGATTTCATTAACCTTCGAGTCCTCGTCGTGTGCTTTGCGGACAATTCTGTTCAACTGTTGCTGTCGTTTCTCTTCAGCCCTTTGCAGCTTCAACTCTACCGATGCCTTCAGTTGTTGCTGTTGTTCACTCTTCCAGGCCTTCATTTCTTCGGTCTTTCAAATAGTAAAACAAAATATTCAATAAATAAATGACAAAAATATAACAAAAATTGAATACTTTTTTAACAATGTCTTTAAATCCCTGTGCCTTCTTCTCCAACAGCTTCTCTCTGGCCTCCTGTGCTTTTGCTAACTTCTCCTCATGTTTTTTGATGGACTCAGTCGGGGATACATTGCGTTTCCTCGAAGGGGACGACAGCTTTTCATGCATTTTGAGACCCCGACCGGGAGTTCGCAACAGCTCTACATCCGATTGACTGTTCCATGAGGTGCACATCGGGAGGCAAAGGCTGTCCCAGTCATCGGTGGTTTGTGATGAAGCGGTCACCGCATAGACAGTACCGTCGGCTGTGGTCTTGACGACAGACTCGTCTTCGATTATGAACACTTTGGGTGGAGACTGTTTGAACCGTTGGCGACCCCTCCCAACCACTTCCCAACCGTCTGCGTCCACAACTCGTTTGGTTTTATTGGAATTAATTTTATTTAAATTATTATTAATTTGTTTGACGTTTGGATTACGAGTCGAGAGAACATTGTTTTGTGTTTTAGTTATTATTTTGTTATTTATTTCGTTATTTCTCACACTTTTAGCTCTGGAACTATTTGTCTGTTTCGTGAAATTCTTGTTCATTACAGAAACACATGTTTTTGGTTCACTTTTGCGATCTTCAGTCGATTTTCGGTTATTTTTACCATTAAATGAGTTATTAATTCGCGACAAATCAGGGGTTGAAACGACTTTTCTCTTGAGATTTGTGTCATTCATTCGGCACTTATTTTGATTATTATTCTGAATGACAACAGTTTTTGTCCCCTGTTTTGCGTCGTCTGAAGTGTTCGCCTTTATATCTTTGGGCTCTGTCTGTGGCGAGACATTGACATTCAGTTCTGAAGAACTGGATTTGATGGCAATGTTCGGCGCCGTTGAATGTAAACGAGATGTAAAACTTCGCGCTAAAGGACTGAACGATAAAATCAATAATCAATTCAATAAATATTGAATTCAAAATCAATTCAAAATTACTTCAAAGGTTTCGAGCATTTGATGACTGAATTCACAGTTGGATTCGAGTTCGTTGTCTTTACACCACTTTTCGACGATATCTCTGTTTTATCACTGATTTTGTCCATCTCTTCGTTACTCTTTTTCATGTCTTCGGTTTGTTCTTTGGTTTCAGACTTTTCTTCAATTTTATTCTCAGACAAACTCTTCGGTAATTTCTTTTCAATATTTTCTTTTTCTTCGCTTTTATTCAAATCTTTTTCAATCAGTTTATCATTATTTGAATTATTGATTGTCTTTCGATTCGAGTTATCATTCGTTATATCTTTGGCTGAAATCAAATAACATATTAATTGAAGACAAAATCAAATCAAATGCCAATCAATACATCTGTTGGTGAAGAATGTGTTCCAGAGAGTCATCTGTTTGGCGGAGGACTTCCTGACCTCCCAGCTCACAGAGTTGGGCCGGTCAGGGGGTGGAGTGGCCTCAAAGTTCGTGTTCAGGTTAATCAGGTTAATGAGTGCCAGAAAATCTCTTCTGTGGTTATCCAACACAAGAATCGCTTCTTTGCATTCGGCGATCGACTGATCCGTTTCGCAGTACTCATAGATCTCTCCAACGGCTAGTTTGAGGTTATCGAAGAGAAACCCCCAATACCTACACCTCAGCTCATAGTCCACACCACGGCTTCGGCCTAAACGACAACCCATTAGATCATAGCTTAATATGAGATCACTTTTAGAGTGATTTCAATCAAAACCATTCATCAAATGAATGTCAAAACTAATGATAATTGCTTTTCATACCCACGGATACGGATCTGCTTCGCAAAGAAGTCTTATTCGATGTCTTGTCAGACGATTCACTCGATTGGCGGCCATTTGACACACGATTGACATCTGAAGACATCTTCACTTATGACTGAATATTACATATATTTTAATGAATTATTTATGAAAATATTTATGACTAATATATGAATGAAATGATTTGAAGACAATTTGAAAACATTTGTTGTTTTAAATCAATATTAAATTGAATGCAAAAAATGATTAATAAATCACTCATTCATTCATTGACTCAAAACTAAAGCAAAAGTTTGTTTTGTTATTGAATTCACTCATAAATGACGTCGTCTTCAATGCATTGCTTCGAATGGAATAGAATTCGAATTTTGAATATTGTTTGAAATGTGAGAAAAAGTTCTGCTTTTGTGTTAAACAACAGAATATTCTTTAAGAATAATCGACAGAATATTGAATACTTTGTGAGAAAAATAATTAAATATTTGAATGAATGAATGAATTGAAAAAAACTGTAAAATGTTTTAAACAAAAGTTTTTGTCAAATGTTTTTGCATTTAATTGTTTTGTTGTTTATTTGTATTTATTTGTATTTTTTGTATCTCTTTGTCTTTGAAATCCATTTCTCTTTCAATTAATCCCTGTTTTCGATGTCGACGTCATTACAAGAGGTGCCAAAAACACCTGAACTCATGGCTTACAATCGATTCTATGACAGAATCGTTCCGTCCATCGAATTGACAGCCAATCCATTGTCTGAAGACATGAATCCATTAGTTGTGGTCATCGAAAGCAAAGCCAGTATTGAGTCAACATTGGATCAAATGGTCGACCAAATTGTGCCGCAAATGGACAGCAGTTGCGATGAATCGGACCATTCGGTTGACACTAAGTTGAGTCCAATTGGGACCAAACCGTCGGACAAGAGTTCGGACAACACTTTGGATCTGTCTTTCGTTTCGTCCAATTCTTCGCCAAAACTCAACACCGAATCGATGGCTGTTTTGTCTGAAAATCGCAACAATTTTCACATTAATGTCAAACGAAAACTCATTTCAAACACTTTCGACCGAAAGTCAAACCGAAAGAAACAAAAGGTTTCGATATTTTATGAGATATTCAACAATCAAAACGACAACGAATTCGAGTTCTTTCGGTGAAATCTCATCAAAACATCTCTTCATTTGATTTAATGTTTTATAAGTTTTTGATTCAATTAATTAAAAGTTTTGTTTTTGTATTTAAATATGAATTAAATGAAAATAATTGTGAAATTGAGTCAAATATGAAGACATTAGACATCAATAGGTCTTTAAAGATGTCGTTAATCTGATGGTTAGTCCACTCGAAGAGACCATTGATGTGATGGTCAGCCGAAGAACTGTTGCCAACTGTTCATAAATAACGTAATGTTTTTGTTTCAAATCATATGTTTTGATGTTTTTTGTATACAAACAATGATTTGAATTAATTGTGATTTAATCCCAAAATGTCATCCATTTGTCTTCTGTTGAGCCGAAGAACGTCTCGATTTGTCTCACAAATCATTGCAACAAATTTGAAGTCATGTCCACAAAAGTTGAGACCAAAAGCCATTTGTTTTGAATCGACGAACAAATGGTTAATAAATGTCAACCAAAAGAGTTTGTTTCAGACGTCGTCCAAAAGATATAACCCTTTGGTTGCGATTGTCTTAAGACAAGCGGCAAAGTTTGTGGCGTTAGTGACCGGACGGTTAGCTTTGAATTGTGGCGAAGACTTTGAGTGATTGATGTCTTTGTATTGCAGAGCAGTCCGGAAGTGGTGGCGAGAATTGCCACCAAATAAGAGACAATTGACCATTGATTGGCTCTCAAGACATAAGTGGAAGTTTGGTTTGGCTTTGCTTTCATTGAGTGCACTCTTTTATGGCTATTATTTGAGTCACTTAAAGGAGACTCCGATTACAAGACGGAAGCGATTCATAGCATTCACTCCGAAACAGATGAAAGAACTCAACAAATATGAGTTTGAGGTTCAGTTGGAACTACTCAAAGATAAACTGTTGCCATCGAGTCATCCCATGTCGAGACGTGTGGCCACAGTCGCCACTCAGCTCTTGAATCGGAACAACGATTTGGAGGCAATCCATGTCCACGAGTGGACTGTTTCGGTGGTCAACGACAACAACGTGAAGAATGCCTTCGTTTTGCCTTCGGGTCAGATATTTGTCTTCACCGGAATGTTAGCCCTTTGTGACAACGACCAGCAATTGGGGGTTGTGTTGGCCCATGAGATGGCACACGCCGTCCTCGGGCACGGGGCAGAACTGGTAGGTTATGACCTGATTGATGAAACCAAATCTGTTGCTAATCTGTTCTTCACTTGATTGTGAGCACAGGTAAGTCACGCCCACTTAATAGACCTGTTCTTCATTTGCATCATTGGATTGGTTTGGGCTCTACTGCCCACAGACCTGACGGCCACACTCACGACTGCGATCTCCCGGTTCATAATGAGTGTGATTTTGGACACACCCTATAGTCGAATGCTTGAGACAGAGGCCGATGTGGTGGGCCTGGAGTTGGCGGCGAAGGCCTGTTTCGACGTTCGAGAGACGAGTGCTTTTTGGCACAAGATGTCAATCATTGATAACTCCAAAGGAATCCAATTCGCTTCGGATGACATCAAAATACCCGACCAAACAGAGTTCTTATCGACTCATCCGAGTCATGAAAGTCGTTATCAATACTTGGACGCACTTATGGACGACGCCATTCGGCTCCGGGAGAAAAACCATTGTCCACAACTACCAAGATATGACCCGAGACATGGCATGGAATCCCTTGAGAAGAATATACAGGAATTTAATAAAAACAAGAGAAATGAAGGCGTTTTCGTTTTGCCTAAACCTCCAGTCCCTCCAAATCTTCAACGAAGTTCTTAATGAAAATTAATTTTTCAATAAATGCATGTCTTTTATTGATATGTATTTTGTAGTGAATTATGAATTGATTTACAATTAAATACAAATTATTTAAATATATTATAAAACAATAAATTTATAATAAGAAAACATTTCAATCGCTTCTCATCTTCATTGACATCACTGCTAAACACTTCCAACTCTTATCACAAAAATATAACAATTATTTCAATGAATAATAATTTGAATATTTATTTGAATTTCTTTTTAAAGAATTATTTTTTGTTACTTTTGTTTAGATTTATTTTACTCTCAGAAAGTCTGAACTTTTCGGGATCGATATAACCCAGGGATTCGGTGGGTCTCACTATAACGCTTCCGGTATTCAATTCATCAATATTTGTCTTCGCTTTGAAATAGTTGTTCTCTTCTTGTGAATCACTTTTACTACTTTTGACACTCTCTAGACTGTAAGACGGCTTCCCTTTCAGAGACTCTCGTAATTGTAATCTCTTTGAGTCATTGGAATCATTGAACGACGTCTTCTTTGGCGGTCGTCTGAATAGTAGATAACGTGTGAAGAATCGAATGACAGAAAACAGTGATAGCCATAGAGTGAAGGTTATGATCAGTGATACGGATAAGAGTAGCAAAAGAGACACCACTTGACGGTTGACCAGTTTAGGTGTGACCCAAATCATAAAGTCTTTGGACGTCTCGAGTATTTCAAAGATCGACAACAAGACAGAAATGACCAAAAATGGCAACAAATATACGAATCGAAAGGTTTGCCAAAAAACAAAACCCAGACTGAGTTTGACATCGATTTCACTACATTTTTGGTTATAAAGTCTTTTAATGACATATCTGTAAATAAAGGCAACGATTTGTGTGATTGTGGGCGACGTGAGACCACTGGCCAACACCGCCATCGCCAATATGATCCAGTGATCATTATTGTGGTTAACGTCGATAATTGCGACCAAAATAGCGAATGACATATGGATTAGGAATGTGTTGAACACAAAGACTTCAAACCAATCAAGTTTTGGCATTAGTTTAATGCCATTAATGACTTCAATGTCTTCTATGCCATTGTCTTGAGTTTGGATTTTTGAGCCAAACTTTTCGATATTTGTGGCCAAAAAGTCTGGACAAAAGGTTTGTTTGCAACAGAATCGCAACTTTTGTGGTTTAATGTTCAAAAGGGCCGACGATTTGATGTCACACTTGAGGACAATGTCGTTGACGGCGAAGAAGAGTCGGTCGCCAGTCATCAGGTCATGAATTTCGATGCCTTCGAAGAAAATAACGGAATCTATTGATTGTATTAAAAGTGGTTTGAAATCAAAAACAATATTTAATCTCATTTAAGACATACTGTCGTCGGGGCTGTTATGAGAGGCTCTCACTTTAGTGATGGGCGGAAGAGGTTTAGAACGGATTATCTTAAAGAAGGCCCGAATATCCCTCGCGAAGCACAGGTATGGACTGACTTCGGCGCCATATTTGAACTTCATGACCAGTTCCGCGAATTTAATCTTCTCTGAGCTTTCGTTCGTATAAATCAATTCAATGGCTATTATCGAAGAACTCATATCAAAGTTAGGCGACGGGTGACTGAATATGGTTTCGCACAGGTATGTAAAGTAGCACTGATTTGGCGATGCCTTTGCTTTGCATTGTTTGACAACTCTTTTGCTCCAAAGACTGGCACAAAATCTGGACACAAACCAAACGGCTATTAAGAGCCAAATGACTGAAACGACGATAAGAAACGTTTGGTTCATATGAGCTATGAATGGATTAGTTGTTTATAAGAGAAAATATTTTTTGAAATAAAGTTTTCGTTCATTAATTCAAATGCAAATCAAATTAGAATTTTTTTAAGCGCGTGATTATAGACAACAATACATACCATTCCCTAAAGTCAATTCAGACACACTTTTTCACCATTAATATTAATGTCTTTTTATTGTCTTTTGGTCTTTGGTTCTCATTATCTCAAAGACATATTAGCGAAGAGTCAAAAGACAAACCAATTCTTGGACTCAGTGTTCAAAAGTATGAAGAAATACAACAACAAAAGCAATCATTGAGTGAAGACATCCAAAGAGCGCACGGATTGACCAATAGTTAGAACATTGTATGACTTGTTGTGATATAAAGA
>JAQIXR010001458.1:0-12422 GCA_034700825.1 Quadroppia sp. Gr-Ori-00064
TAATAAATTTATATTAAAATTATTCAACATTTTAATTAAGCTGTTAAATAATGGAGATTTTGGAGCGCCTTATTTATTACATTATTTTATAAAACATTTTGAATATAAAAAATGTTTTTTGTTAATCAAAATTGTTAAGAATTTTTTAAAAAATAAAATAATTTTTATTAATTTCGTAGAAAATACTTGAATTTGAAAGTAAAGAAATCAATTACACATTTGAATTAAAATTTAAAAATGCTTAAATGTTGTCTACATTATAAAAATTGTAATTAAAAATGAAATTCCAAAACAAATTAAAAATCGTTTCAATTGTATGTAAACAAACTGTAATTTATATGAATTTGATTGAAAAACATATGAGAATTATTTGATTTTTTTAATATTTGGGAAGATATTCAAAAAGACTTTTTATAAATAATTATTTTTGAAATAATTATAATTTTTTATATGAATAATTTATTTATCAAACAATGAGTTCAATAGTGATAAATACTGTTTAATAGAATTCAAAAATCAATGATAAAAATTAATTTAGTTTTAAACGCTTTGAGATTAATCTCCTCTTCTCATACATTTGTTGGACAGCGTTCATTGAATCGCAAAATTTATTCATTATTTAAAAATATTATCAATTCTTAAACCAATTTAAATTTTATTTTAAATTAAATTAAATTTAAACCAATTTTGATAAACTTTTATTGAAAATAATAATCAAATTACAATTTATATCATAAAATAATTTCATTCTTATTCTATGTTAAAACACTTTTTAAATGTGAAAATATGTATTAATTTTAACCAATGTCTTATAATTTTCAATTCATTCCATTTATAGAATTATGTGTTTATTTGATATCTATTTATTTAGATTAATAATAAAATTATAATCTATGTTAATTTACATACTGATTAATGTAGAACTAAACGAATTTTTTCAAGGAATAGAATAAATTTAATGTTTACTCATATTTAACAAAATAATATTAGTTAATAATTTGTAAAAAAATTTTATATACAGAGAAAAAAAATGTAAATAAAAGAACAAATTTGTTGTTATAAAAGGTTAAACCTGTCATCAATTTTATCATTCAGTATAATATTTTAAACTGCCCAATGTCTTACTATCTTATATAAAACATTTTTAAAGAGTAAATAATAATAATTATAATAATTACATCAATTCACAGAAATCGCAATAATTAAAGTTTGTAAATAAATATTAAAATTTTTTTGTAAAATATTAAAATTTTTTTGTAAAATATTAAAAAAAACTGTAAATAAAATCATAAAATTAATATTATTTAAACTGCTTAATGTTTCATTTTAATTTTGGGCCAATTAAAGAGTTTGGAATATTTTTTTCTATGCATAAGATTTTTAATGAAGAATAATAACAATAATTAGAATTATTGATTAAATGATAACAATTTTTATAAATTGTTTTATATATTAATAAATTAGTTTTTATTAAAAATTTTCAATTATTTTTAATTTATTTTTCAAAATTTTCTAATCACAGTTACGCTTACGCTTGACATTTCACATGTTCACACTTTTATTAATTAACCCAAAATTTTAATGAATATTTTGAGCGCAATATTTATATAAATACCGAACGAATGAAATGTTTATATTTAAGAAAGGTTAATTAAAAAGTCAAAATCATTCAATTCATAATATTGCTCATGGAGTTAACCTTGTGTATTAACATTGTAATTAAAAACATTAGGACAATATTTAAAATTGTAAAAAAACGTCTAAAATTAGAATTAAAATTATTTCATAAAATTCTTCAATGCTTTTAAACATACATTTTTCAACGTTCAATTTTTCTATTCATGAGTATGCTTTGAATATACCTAGATTATCCCTTCTATCTATATTTATAAGTAATATTCTGTGCGCAAAGAATATTCTGATTTTATTCTACTTTTAAGATATTTTATTTTAAAAATTAAATAAAAAAATGTGTTTACAAATCAATCGGATTTTTTTTATGATATTCAAACAATTTATCGATAGCTAAATGATTACAAAAACATTTAATTAACACGATTTATAAACTATTATTTAAAACAGAGACTGCAATTTTAAAAATCTAGTTTACAAAATTGATAAATAATATTCAGAGATGCATTAAAATTCTTTGGTACATTTACCACTTGAAATTCAAGCCTTAATTAACAAAAATATATTTAGGTGTATCATTAACAATAAAATTATTTTATATTACAGTTTGAGAAAGCATTAATTAAATACACGATAACAATATTAATTTCAAATGACATTAATTCAATTCAAACTGTAATATTTATATTAATGTTAGAGTTTGACATAAAAATTAATATTGTAATTAAGAGAAAGTTATTTAAAGCCTTTGACAAAATATATAATGATTTGATAAAATTCAATAAATGCTTATTTTGTTGACTTAAATACAGATATAGTATTTAAATTTACAAAATAATTATTTACATAGAAATTGAAGTTGTAATAAATGTTTGTAAAATAATGAATTTTTTTTCTATATTCTTTATGTTTAAAATATTTGTTGTACTGTAAAATAAAAATTTTGAATTTTCGATTGTGTTATCAAATATATTTTATAAAATAGATTTCAATATAACATTCAAAGTTGTTTACAGAATGTTTAATTGTAAAATATAAATGACAAAATATAATGACCCATTTATATTCTATTCCAGGCATGAGATGAATCAGTTCGAGGGACTGACTATTGACATATAATGGACATAGACTATGTCTGCACCATTGATTACATTCAAATACAATATAACTATTTTTGTGTTTGTTTTCAAAACATTGATTAATAAAAGGTTTGTAATTATTGTTTTAATTGATTCAAAAGTAATTAATTGTTAATTAAAATTTATAATTTATAAATAATTGAATAAATAATAATAAAAACAATTTTTATTATAGATTTTTCAACGATTTTATGACTTTTCTGTGACTTCACTTCATTTGAAAAACTTTTTAATTCATTTATTAAAACAATTATATAATTAATTCATTAAAAATAAGGTATGTTTATAAAAAACGATGCAATATGGATTATAAACTCACAAACAATTAAAAATAATTAAAATATTTATAGATTTTCATCAATTGATTTCATTTGTCATTGATTTTAATTGTTTTCAAATACATTTCAATTATTTGAATTCATTTTTAATCAACAATTCATTTAAAAGGTAAATAAATTTATAAATATATAATAAATAATGTCCATGATGATTAATTTATTATAATTATAAATACATTTTTCAGATTTTCATTCATTGTTTGAGATTTTGATTGATTTCAATTCATTTATAAATACATTTCATTTAAATTCAATTCTAATCATCTATTCATCAAAAGGTAAATTAATAAAATTATTAATTATTATAAATTATATTTTTAATTAAAAATTTGAAAATTTTATTTAAATTTGCAGATTTTATTCATTGTTTGCGTTTTTCATTCATATAAATCAATTCATTTAAACTTCATTTCATAAATACAGTTCATATTAAATACATTTTAATCATCAATTGATTTATAGGTAAATTTATAAATCTAATCTATAATTTAAATATCCTTGGATAATAAATAATTGAAAACTTTTATTAAAATTTTCAGATTTTAATCATTATCTGCATTTTCTTTCGTTAAAATTCATTCATTTAAACTTCATTTTATAACAATTTTTATTATTTGGTAATTATATAAACATTTAAATTACATAAAAAGTTACTTTTAATTAATTATTTAATTTTAATTTTCAGTTTTTAATTCATTCTTTTCATTATTCATTGGTTTCATTCATTTCAATTAAAGTTCACATAAATATTATATAACCTTTTATTCAAGAATTAAAATAAAGGTAAAGAATATTAATTTAATAGAATGAGTAATAATTATTATAACTTAATTGTTATTTAATTACTATTTTTTGAATTCATATTTTTATTTCCAATTTCTGTGAACTATTAACACATTTTTTTATTTTGAATTTTATAAACAATAACATTATTTCAACCAAAATATTAATCATAAAATATATAATTTATTTAATTCAGGAAAATGAATGAAAACAAAAGAATTAAACGCCAATTCAATAAGCGTTGGGAAACTGAATTCTTCTGCATTGAAGAGGACAATCGGCCAAAATGTATTATAGAGAATTGTGGCCAGGTATTTACTGGAAATAAGAGATATAATTTGGAATATCATTTTAATAATATGCATTCTAACTATCTTGATCAATTTTTGCTGCAAGCGAATTCTAATGAAAATTCTTTTGAAGAAAATAAATTGAAAAAATTTTTAGAATTAAAAGCAAAATATGAGCAATCAAAAAATCCTATTCTAAATTCTAAAAATGATTATAAATTAGCAAGTTATTTGATATCATATAAAATAGCCAAAAAACTTAAATTTTTTACAGAAGGTGATTTTGTTAAGGAGTGCATGATAGATATTAGTGATTGTTTATTTAAATCTAACCCAGAGATAAAGAAAAAAATTGAACAAATTCCATTATCGCGATTTACAGTTAAAAATAGAATTATAGATATTTCTAATGATCTGAAAACAACTTTGAAAGAGTTGTGCACAGAATTCAAATATTATTCTCTATGTCTCGATGAAAGCAACGACATAATTGATAATAAACAATTAGTAGTTTTTATCAGAGGAATAGATTCTGATTTTAATATTACTGAAGAGATGTTGTCTTTAGTTGAAATTTCGACGACATCTACGAGTGAAAACTTATTTAATAAATTAAAAGAGATTTTATATGATTTTAATTTAGATTTAAATCGTTTGATTAGCATCACAAGTGATGGAGCTGCCAATTTAATTGGCTGTTATAATGGATTAGTAACGAAATTGAGATATGAGAAAAATAATTATTCAGCAGAGAATTTAATAAATTTTCATTGCATTTTGCATCAGGAAAATCTTTGTGTAAAAAACATTGATTTTGATATAATGAACGTTGTTGACCCAATAGTAAAATATTTAAAAAAGCACGGAAATGTTCACAAAGAATTTAAAAAATTTTTAAAGGAAGTTGAGGCTGATTATCAAGATTTAGCATATTATACAGATGTTCGATGGCTTTCAAAACATAATTTTTTAAAAAAGTTTTTTGATATGATTTCAGAAATTAATACTTTTCTTAAAAATAAAAATAATATAATTCCAGAATTATCTGATAAGGGATGGGTTTTAAAACTAGCATTTTTAGTAGATGTAACAGGTTATTTAAATCAATTAAATGTGTGCTTACAGGGCAAGAATAAGTTTATTATAGATATGGTTATGGATATTAAATATTTTATAAATAAATTAGAATTTTTTATTTTTTCTGTTGAAAATAGAGATTTTTCTCAATTTTCTAATACACAAAATATTATTACAAAAGTTTTGAATAATGATAAAAAAGATATAAATTTTGAAGAATATATAAAATTATTGAATGAAATTAAAATGAATTTTGAAACTCGATTTTCAGATTTTAAAAATATCGAATCATATTTTAATATTTTTTCAGACCCTTTCTTAATATCAATTAATGTTTTGCCAAATAACTTTCATATGGAAAAAATTCAATTAATGAATTCTGGGTTAGATTTAGAATTTAGAAAATGTACCTCAAATGAAGACAAAATCACCTTTTATAAAAATCTCCCGGATCAATACATAAATTTTAAAAATCATTGTCTTAAGATCATTTCAATGTTTGGCGGGCAATATATTTGCGAACAATTTTTTTCATTATTAAAATTTAGAAAAAACAAATACTCATCAAAATTAAATCAAGATAGTTTAGAATGCAATTTGCGAATTGCATCATCAAATTCTATTATTCCTAATTATGAGAGAATTTTAAATAAATAATTATAATTAATATTAATATTTAATAAATTTAATTTATTTATTAAATCTAAAAATTGTTGTTTTTAATAAACTATTTTTTTCATTATTAATTTGTTTTTTATGATTATTAATTAATCCAAATATTTTTTTTTATAATCACAATTGATTTATTCATAAATTAATTTTTTTTATTAAATCATTCTTTTGTTTTCATTTTTTCATTATTGTAATCATCATTTCATTTTTAATCATTCATTCGATATTAAGTTCAATAAATCATTTTTGCAATAATTCATTCATCCATTTATTTCATTAATAATTATACATTATCTATAATTTATAATTTAATTAATTTTTTAAAATTTTATTTAAATAAAAATTTCTAATAAAATTAATTTATTAATTAATAATTTATTAATTCATTTTCTAAAATAACAACAAGTTTTGCAAATAAAAACCCCATTTATTTAAACGTAACTTAATTTGTGAAGGTATCACTGACTCCTCCTCTCTCAACTCTATAGCACATACATCAATGCTGTTAATGCTTTGGCCAAAATGTGGCCGAATATGCATTACTGTTCTACGTCCTATAATCTGCCCCCAAATACATTCATCTCATGTCTGTTATAAGCCAGGCATGAGCAGACTCAGTTTGTGGGGCAGCTTATAGGACGTAGAATATGGGTAAACCATAGCACTGCATAGTGAACATAGCACAGCATCTCCTCTCTCAACTATATAGCACACACATCAATGCTGTTTACGCTGTGGCAGAAATCATGGCATAATATGCATCGCTGTTATAAGCTATTCCAATTTTTTTGTATGTTTTAAACGATAAAATTAATGAAAATTACAGTTTGTTTTTGTTTAATAATAAATATCGTTATTGTATTAGTACAATTAAATTTATATAACTTTTTACATTATTTACTCTCATTTTTGTACAACTAATTCAGTGGTCCACAAAATTGTACTTTTTGTTGTAGAGAAACATAAATAAATAAATGTATGAGACATTCATTGCATCAAAATTAATTGTTCACATTATATACTAATATTTATTAAAACAATTTATTCATAAACTATTTGTTTTAATAGAAACGCATTCAATGATAATTCGCTTCATTTTTCTGTGTGTAGTTTGAAAAACTGTAAATTAATAAATATACATTAAAATTATTCAACATTTTAATTAAGCTGTTAAATAATGGAGTTTTTTGGACCGTCTCATTTATTACATTATTTTATAAAACATTTTGAATATAGAAATGTTTTTTGTTAATCAAAATTGTTAAGAATATTTAAAAAAAAATAAAATAATATTTTCAAAATCAATAACAAAAAAAAAATTTCAACAAAAAAAAAATTTTGCTCGGTTATTTTTATTTAACAATCATTAAATAAACCACATCAATGTTTATTTATTTAAACCTTCACATCTTATTTAGTGATATACAAATGTATTTTTTTTAATGATTTAAATGATAATAACATTTTTAAATTACTGAGTGAACGAAGACTATAATCGCTGTGAATTTTGTTTGAAATTTTGATTTCTCGACAAATTTAAACATTAATTCAATATAAACTGTAATAAATATTGGAATATAAAACTGGTTGTTTAAAATTTTATATTGCTCTTGATCATAATTTTAATCGAAAAGAACAAAACAACCCATACCATAACATAATTCGTAAATGTATTACACATATATTTCTCGCAAATAATATTCTTAATTACAGTTTTAATGATAATATTTAAGCATTTTTATTGAATTTTTATTTTGATATTTTTGTTACACATGTCATAAATAATCAATAATTTTATGCATTTAAACAGTGTTTCTAAAAATTATATTTAAGAAAGGTTAATTAAAAAGTCAAAATCATTCAATTCATAATATTGCTCATGGTGTTAACCTGGTGTATATCATATTTTGTATGTGATATTCTGTTCGAAAAGAATATTTCGAATTTATGTTAAAGGAAATAAAAAATAAAAACCGAAACCAAAACAATATGTTATTGTTTTGTGATTTTCAAACCATTTAACGAGTGCTATTAAAAATAGTGCGCATTAACATAGTTTATAATGTATAAAAGTTCGTTGATTTATGAGTCCACTTATATAGCGAAAATAATTGATGCATATCTATAACAGTAAAATTATTTTCTATTACAGTTTGTGACAACACGTCAATTGACTATACGATCGCAATAGTCATCATAGAGAAGATGAAATTCGTGAATAGAATTTATCAAAATCTGGCAAAAATAAATATAATTAATATCGGGAACAGAAACGAGAAAAAAATCTTTAAAAACCTAATGAGCAATATTTTGTACAAAAAAACGTCTAAATTAAGAATGATTATTATTTCTAAATTTTTCAATATTCATAGAGTAATAGATTATTTAAACAAAAAAAATTAATTAAAATTTACATTTCTTCATAGAATACAATCATGGTGAAATATAGTTTACAAAAATTGATAAATAATATTTAAAGGGATGAATTAAAAATTCTTCAAGTACCGAGACCACTTGTATAGTACCAATTATTTTATGCATATCTTAAACAATACATTTATTTAAAATTACAGTTTAAGAAAGCGTTCATTGAAAACACGATCGGAATAGTTATTCCAAATCATAATCGCATTTCTCATTGGAATTAAACAGAGAATTAAACACATTTTCTCATGGAAATACAAACCGTAATATTTATATTATTGTTAGATATAAACATAAAGATTAATAATTCAATTGAGTAACAGTTAAATATTAATAGAAGCAACAAGTTTAAAAATTCAATAAATGGCCAATTTTTGTAACTTAAATACAGATACAGAATTTAAATTAAAAAAAACTTATTTAATAAAGCGAAATTAATTTTATAATAAACTTTTGTAAACTATTGAAACTGTCTCTTATATTCTTACCAGGGTTTAAAATATTTAAGATACTGCAAAATACAAATTTACTATTGTGTAATCAAACAGTTTTATATAAAATATATTTGAACATTACATTCAAAATGGTTTACAAAATGCTAGATAATTGTTAAAAAAAATCTGCCATCTTTTTCACCTTTCATACGCTTATCCGATAATTTGTATACTTTAAACGATATTATTAATACAAATTACAGTTGTTTTTATCACTTATAAATATCAATAATAATTGTAAAATAAAATTATATAACTTTAGTGAATGCAATGATTTATACAATTATCAAAAGGGGTTAATATTCGAAAAAAAATCTCAATAAAAGCTATCTATTATTAACAGAAATCGCAATAATTACAGTTTGTGAACAAATATTTAAAACAATTTTAATAGAATATTAAAAAACTGTAAATGAGAACCTAAAATTAATATCATATAAACTGCTTAATGTTTTCTATTTAATTTTGGAACGATTCGAATCCGTTATATTTTTAATTAATTATAATAACAATAATTAGAATTTAAAAATTTGATTAAATGATAGCAATTTTTATAAATTGTTTTATAAATTAATAAATCAGTTTTTAGTAAGAATTCTCATTTGTTTAAAATTTTTTAATCAAAATTCTCTAAAAACAGTTACGCTTACGCTTGACATTTCACATGTTCACACTTTTATTAATTAAACAAGATTTTAATGAATATTTTGTGCGCAATATTTATATAAATACCGAACGAATGAAATAATTATTTTTATTTAATATTTAAAATAATTCATTAAAAATCATAAATATTTTCAACAAAATTATGATTCGTTGAAATCAAGTGTTCTTAAGTCGTTGTCAATCATTGAGTGAAAAAAAATTTCAAAAACTGTAAATTCCATATAAAATGATCAGCTTTGGTCTTTATTAACAAATGAGTATAAGGATAACCAAGATAACTCCAAAAGAATATCTACAAAAATACGTTTCAATTAAATTTCAAAAATTAAATTTTATTTTTTCAAAATCAATAACAAAAAATAATTACAATTATTTTTGTCCAATAAATTAAAGTCATAAACGAATGACTCGTTAATGAGTGGCTCATTGTATTGACACTTAAGGCTCGGGAGTGCCTTTCACGGCATCGGCGTATGTCAACGAGCCCTCAGCGCTGGTGCACTCGGTATTGCAACTCCCATGGAGGGCAGCGTAACCATAATCGACGGAAACCTTCGCCACATCGCAGGCCAGTTGATCCTCGGCCTTAAACGTGAACATAATCATGAGGTGATCGCCTTCGCACTGGCCACTGGTCTACCTTTCCCAGCACACCGGCCATACTATTGCATGCAATACAAAAAAAAACATTGAGGAAAGGGATGTGCTGTATATGTGTGGCTATTTTTGATGCTATTCTACAGTTCGATGCCTTTCCTTTACAGTTTCATACCGTTCACAAACATCATTCCGAGCTTAGACTTGGCGATGATATCTTGGGTATGGCCGCCGATGTCCGCGGTCATGTTGATGACAAGATAACCTTCCTTAAAAGCAAAACATGACACTTCCATTGGTAGCGACGTGACGATGTTGAGCGTGTTTGCAGTGCCTCGACATTTGAAGTGTAGATCCGCGGCCACCTGAACAGCCTCGTCGGCCATGGATGGCACTGGAGATCAAATGGTTGTCCTATAGTTATATGTGTTATACAATTATATACTATTTCTCACCGCTTATGAAGAGAGCAAACAATACGTTCAACAGAATTGAAGTCATTATTCAATATTTGTTTTATTGAAACAAAAGTTTATTTTAAATTAAAATTATTACAAAATATTTTTCTTCACTAAAAGTTATTTTCCATATTTTGTGCTCGACTTTTATCACATATTTTTGATAATGAAAAATAATTATAATTTTTATTCTTATTTAACGAAATAATTTTAGTTAACATTTTATGACAAAATTTTGTAAACAGATATAAAACTGTAATTAAAAGAATAATTGATATTTAATGTTTATATGATATAATTGGAGATTTGCGTCACCTATAAATTCAAAACTGTAATTGAAATAATTTTTAGGAAAAACAATAATCAGTTTAAAGTATACTTTATTTTTGGACTCGAATTGTTCTGTTAATTATTCTATTAATTAACCTAAAATTTTATGAATATTTTGATAGCAATATTTGTATAAATGTATAGCAAAACAATAAAACGATTCTATATTAAAATAATTTTTTTAAATACAATTATTTTTATAAAATTTATTTTTAAATTAATTCATTAAAAATATTAAATATTCGAACAAATTGTGATTCATTTAAAGCATGTGTTTTTAAGTCGCTGTCAATCATTGAATACAAAATATTTCAAAACTGAAAATTTCTGTTAAAATAATGAAATTTTTTTCTTTAATAACAAATAAATATTGCATCCAAGATAGCTTGGCTTAAAAGTGAACTTGGTCACAATTTGATGAAAATATATAGACATTTTGCTATCAGCTCTTAATTAATAAATTCGCTCTAAATATATTCTTTATATAAATATTTTTTTAATTAATTTATAAATCTTGTTATTGAGTTATTTTATACCTTGGATACGAATATCCGTAAAAAGAGTTGTAAAATTAAAATATGTTTTTAGAAATTTTTAAAAATAATTGTCATTCAAATAACTGTCAAACATATGATGGAAAATTTACGTTAAAATAATGAATTTTATTCTTAATTAGCAAACAAATTGAATAACCAAGATGACTTCATAAAAGTGAACTTGGCTACAATAAAATATTGTACTTGAACATTTATAGGGCATTAAGAACATTCTTTTGATATATAATTCTATTTGAAATAAATTTTTAAATTAAATTTTACATTAGATTTGATGAAATATTTTGAAAACAATAGTTATATAAATAGAGAACAAAAAAAAACAAAAAACAATTTGTTTTTTAATTATTAAAATAATTCATTAAAAATAGTGAATATTTTCAACAAAATTATGATTCATTGAAATCAAGTGGTTTTTCAGACGCTGTCAATCATTGAATGGAATTATTCAAACATATGTTATGATTTGAATCACGAAAATAGATATAAATTCTCATAAAATTCCCTGATTTTCAACACATTTATTGAATGAAAATTCAATTCAAAAATATATTCAAAAATAATTTTTTTTATTGAAAACTAATACAGAATACAATGAAAGCTATTTTGTTGAACGCTTTGTTCGCAGTCGCTATACTCGGTATGTGTTTTCCATACAATTATTGCATTGATTACACCCTTTTTTCTCGTAGAACTTACACCTGGACAGGTTGATGGGAATACAATCACTCCGAACATTAAATTCCACTGCAAGGAAGGCTCAGCTCTTACTGAACTCATCTTCAATGGAACGATAGAAGCGAATGACATTCAGTGCAATGACTATAAAAATGCTATAATAGAGAGAGAATACCAGACTGTTATCGGAGGAGAGAGTGTGGTGCTCAAAGTGGCCAAGGCTCAAGAGCAACTGTTGGCAGTAAATGGTAGAGAGAGAGAGAGAGAGAGAGAGAGAGAGAGAGAGAGAG
>JAQIXR010001459.1:0-12419 GCA_034700825.1 Quadroppia sp. Gr-Ori-00064
CGGTTCAATAGAACTCTGGAGACGTGTTTGGGCGACAATACCTCAACCGCTCGGGAGGAACGGCTCAAACATAACATTTGGTGGCGCGTTGTGAGATGGAAAGAAATACGTTTATTACAAGGATAAAGACTCACTTTATAACTGAACTTCACTGGTTCCCGTTAGGCTTGGGGAGCAGTTGAAAAATACTGCTTCTCTTGCCTTCGGTGTCTTCTTTAAGGCACCGGTAGTGGACAGTTGTCAATGCGTTACAATTGTCTGCAAAGGGATATTATCAGTTAAATTCTACAGGTTAAAGACGATGGAGGACATCAACACAAGCATCGATACAATACAGCCGATCGAATTATTTCCAACTTATAACGTGGAAAGAGAGCAGAACTCCATCGGCGAGTGGTTAATGGACTTGTCATTGGCACAAAACTACTTTAGGACCACTTTTGGTTATTCAAGAATGAATTTAATAACGACTACAATGAAAAACACAGCAATAAAAGTTAAAAATATAGAAGCGAATACTGCTATATCCACCATCACAGCAAACACACGTCATATCTATATTGGACTTAATAATGGGCAAATCCAGCGCTATTCCACTCACTCATTAGAAGTCCCGAAGAAAGGCATTTACAATGGTCTAACGGCAGAAATAAAGAAAATACAATTAGGGTTTGCGGGAAAGTGTTTCATCGCTTATACGAAGACTCAACTGGCACTTTATAATGAAGACTATACGAATAAACAAAGCCTCGTTCCTTTTAGCAGCGAAATTGTTGGTACGATTTTCAACAATAAAATGAACTTGGTCTTCCTAGAAAGTGGAGCTATCTATGAAATAAAATTTAGTAACAATCGAATTTCCAAAGCAAAGAAGGTTTGGTCACTTATGTCATTTATCGACTTCACATATCCTGGAGAAACACTCGATGAACTAAATCCATATCCAATATTCGTCAAACAAGGAAACAAAATAGCTACAATCCTCATGGACATGGACAAAAAAGCAAATATTAAACAAATTTCACTGAAAAACAAAATGAATATACCCTTTTCCCAAGACAACAGCATTATGGTATTTAGTCGAACAAAGATCCTTGCTTACATTCCTCTGACCACGACAATCAAGGTAATAAACATGAATGACTTTACTATTATAGAAGAAACAGCCATTAATGGATCTGGCATCAAATTTATAGAAGTCTATAATTTTGAAGTATTTGTAATCACAACCGACTTTATGGTTGAATTTTATGATTTCAAAGATTTAACGCTTAAGAAAATCATACGATTTCATGAAGACATCAATTGTTGTACGATCATTGGTATTCATTACGTCTTTGGTACAGCTAATGGTAATATTCTCGTTAAGACTGAAAACAAATTGATAATAAAGAAAACGATTAAAAAGATTAAATTCAACGGAAATTTCATTAAAATAAAAATCAGTGAGAAAGACCTTATCAACGGTCATACGGCTCGCATGGGTATAAAAAGAAAAAAATTAATCCAATATAAAGGCCGACTATTTATTAAACGTCTAACAAATAGTTATGGAATTCACTACAGATTGAATGAAACAAATAATGGTAGAGTTTATGTTGCTCAAGTTAAAATAAGAGAGCTTGAGTTAGATGTCTGTGCAGAAGGAAGATCACGAAATTTAGCCATGAAAAGAATTGCGTTCAAACTTCACCGAGCCTATTGTGACAAAATTAAAACAATTAAAATTTATGAATAATAATAATTATTATTATAAATATTTTAACAGAAATAAAAATACATTAAAAAAAATAATAATCATTTTGAATAAAACTTATGAAAGATTAAATGTACTGGAAATAATATAATTATTAGACTTTGTTTTGAATTACATTAAAATTCTCATCAATTAATCAAAATCATTAAAATAATTACTAAAGTGATGTAAATACTTGACTGCATTTGTATGACACTTTCTGAGAAAGTGGCGACATATCCTAATAACCGGACCATTGATTAACAGCACAACAAATACTGTATTAAATTGTATAGAAATTATATTAAAATATAGAATTGAGTGAAGACAACGATCACCAAGCTCAATTACCTAGCCTCAATAATAGTCTTGTTATCACTTGGAATCGCATGCAATACCCGGTCATTCTGTCCACATAACTCTCAACTGAGTCCATGCACATGCCTTAACAATGACATACACTGTACCGGTAGTCAAGCGTTTGACATAAAGAATACTTTCATTAAAATGAGTGAAAATTTGTCTGAAAATGAGAGACAATTCATAGACCTTTATTTCAATAATACGGCTACAAATGAGTTAAACGACAATACCTTCAGTGATATTCATATTCAAAGCAATAAATTTTGAATACGCGTTCAATTTGAATGACATAGACGTGAATGCGTTTAACACTACCGAAGCAGTCACTGAAGAGACCAACTTTAGGAGGCGCCACGGCACAGGCAATTGAAAGAAAACAGACCATCCTTAAAATATTGTAAACATTTAGACAATTAGTTTACGTCACACCAATGTCACGGAAATACCTGACCAGGCGTTCGGTGCCGTCAATGGCGTTCAGACGAAGCTCTGGCACATCGACTTTCATGGGCCCTCTTTCAGCAGATTAGGGGAGCGGGCATTCGAATTGCTGCCGGCGCTCAATCACCTGGCGTTCGGTGAGACATCGCTCACGACATTAGCAGAAAATGCGTTCGTATTTCACAAACAACTCAAGAATATTCCGTTGAGACTGTTCTTTGGCGACAACCCCGGCATCACATGTGAGAGCTTTGCAAACACAACCCTCACGCACATGGATAGGCCCAGCACTGTATACATGGGCGCGTATTCGCCTAACAAACAGTTCTCGTATCTCTCAGAGTATATATTCCATCCATACTTCGACATGAATACCAAGAACCAAATGGACCTCTATTTACAGCTCTTTGACTGCAATGATTGCAGAAAACTATTGGCTCACGAAATACGAGGAACTGTTGGGAAGGATAGTAAACAAGCAATGTTTTAATGATAATCTATACAATGATGAAACAACTTATTTTATTGAATAAAGTTAAAAAATGATTCACAAATTTGAACTGAATTAAAAAATAATTTTTATTGAAATATCTAACAAATAAATATATCGATAATGAGTTGGCACATATTTCTCATATCTTAAAACATTTAAGATAAAATATTATCTAATAACATATTACTGTATTTGATAAAAAACAGTAACAGATAATAAACAAAAAAAAATATATAAAATAAAAAGCATTTATAATATGACCAAGCTAAATATGAAAATACAAATACTATTGAGGCAAGCATTCAAAAAACCATAATGTCTTTTGAAAAGTATCATGCAGGTCATTTATAATAATAAATAGTGACCATGGTCATCTTGATAAAGATAGCTAATTTGCTGAACATAATAAGATACAGTTTACTCGTAAATTTGATAAACTATTTGTCATATGATAATCACGTGTAGTAAAGAATGAGATCATATCGAATTTGATATGCTCAAGTAAAATCATATACAAAGATATTGTCTATGAGTGATCATGGTGGACTGAAGTCGTCGTCGTCGTTGTGTCGTCGTTGAAAGTTTAAACCTGAGTTCAATATATTGTAATACGAATCAATCACAACAGAGACATACTTGACGAATCGATTAACCTGGGTCATAAGAAAAATAGTGGAAATTTCGATATTTATAATGAATTGTTTACGAATTTATGCGAAATTATACGCATCGGACTCACCTAACCAATAAGCCGTTAAACATTGAGAATAATTATGTCTAAAAATACCAAGATCAATTTGAAGAGATGTATTCATATTGTTGTCACGTCTATCACAATTATATTAAGTCGACAATTCAAATCACATCTTAGAGTAAATGGCAATAAAAATAATAACTATAATCTCCATAGCATAAAATGACCCCTCTCATTTTGGCTAAACGCCAAATTTTAATTATAATATCTTAATGAGAATGCTATGTGAAAAACGATATCTCTGTAATATGGATAAAAAACACTTGAAGGACCATGATATCTTTTATCTAATAAAAATGTTCTGGCTCATTCACACGAATAATCATGATAAAAAAAATAAAAATTTAATATATAAATTCATTCAATTCACTGAATATTTATTATTCTTAAAAAGTTTCTTTTAAATAAAAAAAAAGTTTGAAAATAAATAATATTTTAATTATACATTGTTATACTTATAATGTGGAAGATTAAGTTAATATTGTATTTATTAATAAGTGATTATTTTATTCACAATGTTTGTAATGTGAACAATACTTCACGACGACCCAGAATCAAGTTCAATTCAAATGGCTCCGTTGTCTCGCAAAAGACATCGCAAACTCAGTCATCGCTGGTCACACAAGTAATGAATTCGCGTGAAAAACGTAATACACCTTTAACAACTGATGAAAGCGTTGAACATAAATACAGTTCAAGTAAACCATCTGTTCAATTGAATAATATTACAAATTCTCCATCAAGGTGGAAAAATATTGAAGTTACTGAAATTGTTAACAAATTCTACCCTGGAGTTAATTTTGATGAAGTACTAAGACCACCTGTCAGATTTAGAGAAGAAAGTCTTGATGGATATGACCCAAAAATATTAAACAAAACAGAAACTAACCAAGATCCTTTTCAAAACGAAACATATTTATTGAATGCAGCTGTCCATGGCATTACATATCAAATACAAGGAAAGGGTTTGATATTTGAGGACTATTGGGAAACGATAATTCGTTTCGAAATGCCTCAGGAATTTAATTTAACTAAAAAGAGATACAAGGATATATGTTTGGACCAATTCTATCAAATGGATATTAGATTTTCAAATGTATCTACAATCAAAAACACTTCTTCAAATCATAATGACAATGCTTATTCATATAATTATTCTGGTGACACATTCTGCGGTGCAACAAGTACATTTTCAATACTTCATGAAGAGATGCAAGCCACGATAAATAGTATCAGAGATGACTTTTATAATAAACATGTTCGGACTAAGAGATTCGTAGTACCAGCGTTATTAATTGGTGGCGCTATTGTAATTGCTGGATTGGTTGGTTATGTAATTGGATCAAAGCATTCACAACAAGAATTAAAGGAACGAATCAGTGATTTAGAAACACAATCAAGAGAAACGAAAGAATTTACGATTTATCTTAATGAGAAAATGATGAGCTTAACAAAAACTGTTGGGACATTGGCTCAAATTACAGATAACAAGTTTAAATTCCTTGAAAAATCAATGAAAGAACAGTTTTTAAGTATTATACACGCGCTCAATTTAACCATAAAACAGAATTACCTTGTTCAAATGGCCAATATAATTACGATGTCAACACAAAACATATTAATGCTTCAAATCGATATATTAAGATCATGGGATAACATAATGAAAGTATTAAACGATGGTAAATTACCATTAGACCTTATAAATTACGACAAATTAAGTGGAATTCTAAAAGAAATACGTCTAAAAATATTGGGAAAGTACGAATTGGCCATCAGAGACGAATTGCTGTTCCTCTATTATCAGATACCTTTAGTATCATATTTCATAAAATATGATCCAGATCAAAAACTTATCCTTTATGTTCACATCAAAGTACCACTAAAAATTGTCAATAATCAAAATGAATTTAGATTAATTAAGCCAAGCTTCTCACCCGTACCATGTGAATTCAATTCATGCGTATTTAAGCAAGACGTTCATAGAAAATCATTGCTTTCCTTCGAAAACAAAGATAAAACATTATTCATGAACGAAGTAGACTATAAAATCAATTTTGAAGTAAATATTGGCGAGTTCAGTTGTCTCGATTATTCTGAAAACAGATTATGCTATACATTCTATCCATCTTCACTACAAGGCTTAAGTCTATGCACGAAGTCAATCATTGAATGGAATTTGGATGGGATAACAGAATATTGTAAAATTATTCAAAGAGGTCAAAATGAATACAAAGCCATTCAATTTACAAAATATCAATATATTCTTCATAAAGACGTTGTTCCAAAATATTACGAATATTGTCGCCATAAAGGGAAACGAGTTTATAACCTGGACTCATATGCAGAACTCTTTCCATTAGAAAAGGAATGCGAATATTTCATCGAACAATTGGATCAGACACTCCTCGGTCCATTCGCTGAAATTAGTATGAAAAATCACCTTGATCATAAATACATTGGTTTTCGTTCAAAACTAATAACAAAAATTATGGACAAATATAAGAGCAATGAAAGTTTAATTTTAATACCACAAAAATTAATACAAAATATCGACGCAATATTTGACAAATCAAAGAATTTGGTTATGAATAATGATGACCTGTCTCAGATATCAAAAGACACACAAAGAATGCAAATCGAAATGGAGAATAGAGTCAAAACAATGGACGGTGATATTAAACACATCAAAACAAACACATCATTTTGGTCAATATTAACAGTCATTCGAGAAATAATTGAAATATTAACCACCTTGTTCATAATATTTGGAATATTATCTTATTCTCATGTCTTCGCTATATTTGGCGCTGGCATAATTATTATCGAACCGAATGGAGTAAATGCATTGGATTTGAATTTTCTTAATCCATTGTCGTATATTGAAAACGAAATGTCTGACTTTGTCACAACAATATCAATGATGATAGAGTTTGCTTTCATAATATTGTTTTTAATCTTATTCGCTCTATTTGTCAAACTGGGCTACGGTCGTACGATTAAGATAAGCCGACATTATGGGCGCAGAGGCCCATATTTTAACGAGGGGGAAGAAAGCGAATCCAATGGCCAACTCAAAGACAATTTTTCGCTTTGGCTCAGCATTGAAGCGAAAATTAATTATTTCGTTTGTACAAAGATTGAAAACATTTATATAAGCCTACCAACACAAACCAATAGATACCAAAATGTAACTAACATTGAGATTAAGAATGTACGAAACACTTGGTACTCAGTCAATATTAATGGTCATAAAATTATGAAACTGTCGGATAATATACACCTCTCTGGACTCAACGTACAAGGAAAGCGTATAAAAGATTTCAATGTTGAAATAGAAATTCCATTGAATGAAATAATTTGGACAACAAAACCAATACCAAGCGCATTCTACAGAGCGTCATACGGTGAATGCATTGTGTCTGTGCTAAGAAATGCTGGAACACCTTATGCTCACAAAAAAGCAAACAACAGACGATTTCGAGTGATTCCAACCGCCCCATCAGATGGAGACATATTAGACGAAGAGAACTATTTGATACCTAAAGATATAACCACAAGACTTTAAACTACAATACAAGACACTTCATACAAAGACTGGACACTAATAAAAACAAGACAATAATAATTAACAAAATTAAAACTATTATAAAAATATTTTTATAATCTATTATTCCCAATAATTAATATTTTATTTCAAAAATAAAAATGCATTACAAAAACTAAAATAGTTTTGCTTTATTTATTAGAATATAATAATGGAAGCTTTTGGTGACATGCACAATGTTGACGACAACAATGCCTACGATGAGTTGGCCTCAAATAGCTATGAAGGAGAGCAAAACTTCCAAATTGGTGCTCCACCTCCATACCCTCCACCCCCTCCCCCTGTGGCCACAACACGAAACACGTACAAAAACTTCATTCCGCCTCCAATGTATAATGGAAATACAGACCCGTTGACCTGGATAAGGGAATATAATTTAACATCAAATGCAAACTGTTGGGACGATAGTACCAAAGTTCGACAATTGATTGGCGCTCTCTCTGGTCCACCAAAACAGTACTTCATTAATGAGTGGTCAACTAACCCTCAATTGACCTGGGACACATTTCAGAATGGATTGATACGTCGCTTCACAAATACTAGTGAAAACTCAACATCATTTGCGAGTATTTTAAGTAGAAAACAAGGTGAAAACGAAAGTTTCACGTCATATTGGTTCGCAAAACTGGATATTATTGAAATTAAAAGACCAAATCTATCTGTTCAGGATAAAATGCATTTCTTAATTGAAGGACTGAAACCTATTCTTCAAAGTCGTATCCGAGACAAACTTATAACTAATCCTGCCAATTCGCTCGATACATTGAGAGATATGATTCAACAGACGTATGATTTGATGCGTTTCAGGCAACCAATATACCAGGATCAGAATCGCAGAAGACCAAGAAACGATAATACATTCTATGCAGAAGTGAAGCAACCTGTCAATAACTATCCCAATTCACAGAATTATTTTCAAAACACACGAAGAAATAATTATTACAGGAATAATGACAATAAAGACAACAAAATTGAAAATGTCATGAAATCAATTAATGACTTAAAAAGTGTGGTAATGCAGCGGAACACAAATGACCAAGCACTTAATATGGATTCAATTCAAAAGTCACTAAATGATTTGAAAGGCGCTGTCTATCAACAGAAAAATAATAACCAATTCAAAAAGGTGACATTTAATACCAATCCAAAAAATAACCAGTCTAAAACAGATGTGGAAGAATACAAAACTCAAAATTCGTTTAAACCACAAATCAATAACAGAACATGTTATGGCTGTGGAAAAGAAGGCCATTTTATAAATCAATGTCGAAACCGAAAACCTATTGTGTACAATAAAGATAATGTAAAATCGAATTCGGGAAACGACAAAATGAAACTCTAGATGCTTGCGGGAGTTTCATTATAACCGATTCTAAGCAAGCTAAATACAATAAAAATCCATTAATAATTAATATCGAATTTGATAACGAAATATTGGACGCCATTCTCGACACAGGCAGTTCAATATCATTAATAAGCTCAGAAACTGTGGATAAACTAAATCTTAAACCCACAATCAAGCCCGCAAGAGATGTGATGTTATTAGACCAAACCATGGTCACCTTGGACAAAATAATCGATTTAAATATTACATTTCAAAAAGAGATTTTTAGACATGAATTCTACATTTATGACAAATTGAGACACGATTTATTAATTGGTTTGGATTTTTGCAGAAAATACAAAATTAAAATTAATTTCAATGAAGATTATAACTTTGATTGGTTTCAATCCGATTACATTAACGTTAATGACGATAAAAATGTGAAATTAGATTCAAATATATCTCTTCCATTTGAGACGATTAAAAGCGTGAAAATAATTACTGAAATACAACAAAAAGGCGTTTATTTATTTGTCCCCTCAGAAAAAATTATTAAACAGTATAACGTAATAATCGATAACTGTCTAATTGAATTCAATACAGAAAGTGATTCAAAACAAATGTATTCACATATTATTATTTCAAACCCTAATAAATATTGTATTGAATTGTTAGAAAATATAACAATTGGAAAATTATATGAAATAACATTAAAACAAGAAATGAACATATTTGTGGCAAATGAAATTATTTTCAATATAAATGACTTCCAAATCAAAACAAGTGATAAAATACAAAGAGAAAAATTATGGAAAATATTAAAAAATTATTTACATTTGTTTGCGAATAATGTGAATGGAATGACAAAAGCAACGAATATTAAACATGAAATAAATACTGGAGACGCCGCGCCTATAAAGCAAAGGCCATACAAGTCATCTCAATATGAAAAAGATTTACAGAAACAACAAATTGATGAGATGTTAGCCAATGACATAATTCAGACAAGTTTTAGTCCTTGGGCATCACCTGTAATATTAGTCAAGAAAAAGAATGGAAAGATGAGATTTTGTGTTGATTATAGAAAACTAAATAATGTTACTATTAAAGACAGTCATACAATACCATTAATAAAAGATACATTAAATCTCTTGGCTAATTGCAATATATTCAGTATAATTGATTTATTGTCCGGGTATTGGCAGATACCGATGGCAGAGAAAGATATACCAAAAACAGCATTCACATCCGCTTATGGTATATACGAATTCCGTGTCATGCCGTTTGGCCTCTCAAACGCACCTAGTTCGTTTCAACGATATTTACAAAGTGTATTAAAAAACATTTTATGGAAATTCTGCGCCGTTTATATAGACGATATTATTATATTTTCCGAATCATTTGACGACCATATTTCTCACCTTGAACAAGTATTTCAAAGACTTAACGAATTTAATTTGAAAATTAATAGAGAAAAATGTGATTTTTGCTCGGATAAACTTAATTACCTGGGATATATAGTATTTAATCAAGGATATAAGCCGGACCCTCAAAAGGTTCAGGGTATATATCATTTTCCAGTTCCAAAAACACCAAGAGACATCAAAAGTTTCTTAGGCCTGAGTGGTTTTTATAGAGAATTTGTAGAAAACTATTCCAATAAAGCAAAACCATTGACTTCACTTTTGAAAAAGAACACACCTTTCGTTTGGGATGAAAGATGTCAGAATGCATTTGACGAATTAAAAGGCAATCTTATGAAACCGCCTATTCTTGGATATTATGTGCCTGGTGCTCACACTATACTTTATACGGACGCGTCTAACTTTGCAGTGGGAGCCATACTTGCACAAATCCAAGACAAAAAGGAAAGAGTAATAGCATATCTAAGCAAAACATTACAAAAAGCACAAATTAATTACGGTATTACTGAGAAAGAATTATACGCAATGATATGGTCGATTACAGAATTGAGACACTATTTATATGGACAAAAATTTACAATAATCACTGATCATTGTGCTATTTGTAGCATAATGAAAATTAATCAACCCAATGGACGACTGACGAGATGGTGTCTATACCTTCAAGAATATGATTTTGAAGTGATGTTTAGAAGTGGAAAAATTCATCGAAATATCGATTGCATAAGTCGATATCCAGCAGAAGAATTGGGACCGTTGGATGAATTTGATATACCAATGTTTCTTAATGAAACAATAGACATAATAGAATGTCAACAAAACGATAAGTGGTGTAAAGAAATCATAGACAATCTATCCGTAGAAAATAAGAAAAAATCTATGAGAAAATTTCGTATAAAGAATGGAGTGTTGTATAGAGTTGCACATCATTTGAATGGAACTGAAATCTTACTCGTATGTGCTCCTATCAGTCTAAGGCTCACCATTCTTAAAGAATTACATGACTCACCGCTTGGAGGACATTTTGGTTTTATAAAAACATACACAAAAGTTAGGGAAAGATTTTTCTGGCCAAACATAGAAAACAGTATAAGAAAATATGTAGCGAACTGTGAATCATGTCAATTAAAGAAATCCGACCCTGGCCCATCGAAAGGCTTATTGAACCCAATTCCATACGAAGGAAAGTTTTTGACTGTTGGCATCGACGCTATGGGTCCTCTAAATATTACGAAAAGAGGAAATTTATACATTTTAATTCTCGTCGATTTAGCCACAAAATACATGGAATGCAAAGCCACAAAAAATATACAGTCAATAACAATAGCAAATTGGTTATTGAATGATATATTCTTGCGATACGGTGCTATCCCAAGAATAATAACTGATCAGGGACGAGGCTTTACTTCTGATCTAATGAAGACTATATTTGAGATGAGTAAAACATCTCATACGATGTCCACACCGTATAACCCCCAAAATAACGGTCAAGTCGAGAGGGGATGCGGTATAATTGGACGATTATTGGGTCATTATTTGAATGACAATTATAGTAACTGGGATATGGTCTTGAGTAAATGTGTATTTAGTTATAATACGACACCTCATGTTACGACCAAGCTATCTCCGTTTGAACTATTGTATGGACAGAAACCCCTACTACCAGTGGATCTAAATATGAGGACCCATTTGGAATATAAATTAAGTCGCGATTATTTAAAAGAATTGAAAGAAACGAATGAATTCGTAAAAATCAAAGTGCTTGAAGCACAAACAGAAATGAAGGCAACATATGATCAAGACAAAAAAGATATTAAATTTAATAAGGGTGATTATATTGTACTTCAGAGTCATAAACAACTGCCAGGGGTCAGTCAAAAATTCATAAATAAATATGACGGTCCATACGTAATAGAAGAGACGCATGGACAAGGCGTCTACTCGATCAGGGAGATCGGGACAAGAAAGAAAGCCAAAAAAGTGAACGTACGAAGAATGAAGAAGTGGATTCGTCATGAAATAAATGAACTTGAAATAAAAGACAACGAATCACTAAATGAAGAGAGCTCTCACATGAAATAATATATTATTATTTTTATTTCTTATATAATCAGATGAATTTTCTATTAATTATTTTAATCACTATAATCTATCTACAAATTGCATAATGATTTGTGGGACACAAATGTTTGGTCCGCGGGTAATGTAATATATGCGTTGAAAACGACACTATATTACATATCTTATTTCTATCTAAATATCCTTTTTATAATTATCTATA
>JAQIXR010001460.1:0-12413 GCA_034700825.1 Quadroppia sp. Gr-Ori-00064
AATTCAGACATCAATTGTCTCTCATATCAAATACCCGTCTCTTTCGCCAAATGATAGTAACGATCCTTTCGTTGTTTCCCGGTTTTCACTTTACGTCCCATTCCTTCGGGTTTTTAATTATCAAAAATATTTAATTCAAATCAAAATACTTTAAAACCCAAAAACACATGCGTTTTGTTGCAAACCGTTCACAAAAGACGTACAGATATAGCGATACATACATTATGTCAATCATATATCATATGTTTGTCTCAAAACACAATAAACAAAACAATCGTTTGTTTATAATTTCATCGATTGGTTGACATTAAAAACCCCTGAGATCTTAAACCCTGAATAAGTGTATACGTGAAGATGTGGCCCATAGCTGATATCGTGTCCAATGTTGACCAGAACTCAATATATCTAATCATTTCGCTATTGATTTCACATCCGATTTGTATTACTTTTAACACATGTTTCACAAACAGATCCAAAACAACAAAACTTTTATATCACTTATTCTTCGGGTTTTCACTCATTTATTTCAACTTTGGCTTTGATTTATTGCATTCACTCTTCGTTTGTCTTCTCTGTTACTCAACACTAAGACTATTGGATCCGAAGACAGCCCTTATCATCAACTCTGGTCTGCCATTGACTTACTTACTCTACGGCTGTTATGTCAACCAAATTGGATCAAACTATTCGATCGGTTGGACATTACCTCAATGTGTACTCACTCTAAGACTCATTGCCATCACTTTCGACATATATGACGGACAACACAATCAAAGACTTCGTAAAAACAAAGACAACTATAAAGAGGTATTCAATATGTCTTTGACTGAAATGTTTTATTCAAACAAAATCTTCATATAATTGAATGACAGCAAGAATTGGAGGCTTTGGTCGTCAACAAAGACTCGGCCATTGAATCGATGCCATCATTGCTTGAGTTCTTGAGTCACTGCTATTTTCCGGCCACTATTCTGGTCGGACCTCTCGTTCCTTACCGAAAATATATCGATTACATCGAATCAAATGGCAATCATTTGACCAACTGTTGGACAATGTCTTTGATTCGACTCATTCTTGGAGTACTATATCTATTGGTCTACAAAATCGGTTCCGATTACTGGCCGAACGACTACTTAATGAGTGAAGAATTCTCAAAGAGTGGTCTCTGGTATAAACTGACGACTGCGGCCATTGTGACCAAGGTATGTATGAACAAATACTTGGCCACTTGGCTCATGTCTGAGGCCGCCTGTATTGCATCGGGAGTCGCATGGGATGGACAGACCCACTATTCCTGTGCGAACATTCATATTGTGAAATACGAGACGACCCCCACCTTAGGGGGTATTATCAAGTCCTTCAATCTGACGACAAATCATTTCTCCGCGAAATATATTTTCAAAAGACTTAAATTCATGGGAAATAAGTCTTTGAGTCAAGCGCTCACTCTATTGTTTTTGGCCGTTTGGCACGGATTGAGTTCAGGCTATTTCGCCACTTTTCTCATGGAATTTCTTCTGATGAAAGTGGAGATGGATGTCATCGATAGGGTTAACCGCTTTCGACGAATCAATCCATTTGTTGATCGATTGATGAATACTTTAATCGTTAAAACAATTATTTATATATTGTTTAGGTTTTACACAATTTATTTACTCGGATACAGTTTTGTCCCCTTTATGTTACTCCAGTACAGCTCTTGGCTTCCGGTTTGGGCGGAAATGTATTTTTATGGCCATATTATCACTATTTCTTACATTTTTATCATCTATTTTATCGATAAATCATTCAAATAGTTTTCAATCATTTGATTGTATTCACAATTAGTTGCTATTTATTGATATTTTAGCACAAGTTTTAGTAATCATTTTTATCGTTAGTATTATATTATTTATGATTTAAATCACATTTAAATATAATATAAATTATTTCAATTTTTAAATAAAATAATGATTTTATTAGATTTCAATCCATTATAAGTATTGATAACATCTTTATCTTAATTGTGGCACTGAATGCAAAATCATATTTTTGTGCAAACATTACAAAAGTTTTGATTTATTAAATAAATTGATCTGAAATTGAAAACCAATTCTCAAAGCCTTACTTTGTTTCCCATTTCTATTTCATTGGTGTTATTATGAGTTTTGGAGCACTTATTCCCAACCACTTCATCGGAAGTGTTGTATTTGTCGGTTGTCCTCACATTCATCAGTGAACAAAAAGGCATTTCAAATGACCAGGAAATCAAAAACGATGACAAATACGTGAATATTATGTTTCCTATTATTATATACGCCTAAAGACAATGAGGTTTTATATGAATTTGTGTCCAATTTTATGATCTTTATTACCATAAGAATTGTGGAACTATAGAGATGTTGCTGTTGTGATGACAGGTGGACAGTCTGTATGATGGGATGGGTCAGGTATGCCACAAGTGTCAGACGTCCCACAAATTTGAACATTTTATTCCCCACAATATATTCAATGAAATTCTGTTTCTCTTTTTCTGAGTTTTTTGTTAATGTGAACAAAATCCAAGAATAGGCTAAAGACCAGAATATTCTGTGAGTGCCATCATATATGGCCGACACTGAAGGCTGTCATTCAATAGTTTTCAAAAATTAATTTTTAAATAAATGTTAAATTTTTAATAATATTCACATAACTGCTCTCATTTGCCCCCCTTTACCCCTGACTATCCTGATTGAAAATATGAAATTCAATGAAGTGAATCAAAGTCAGCAAAAGCGGAACTTTCGCTTAAGTATCAAAATTAGATTTAGAAAAATGAGAACAACTTTTAATGTAATAAATGTCAATCAATACTAACGTCAGGCAGTTCTCCGATAACCCAATCGTGACAGCAGTATATCAGTGCAAATATGACCCCTGTGCTAATGAGCCAACCCGTGGACGAGTTTATCTGAAGTATAAGGAATTTTAACTTTATTTCTCTCTTAAATATGACCTCAAAATACGAACCGAATTGTAATAAGTTTTGTAATCATTTGATTTAGTGAATCTCGTGAGAGCACCGGCATAAAAGCCTATGGCGAACACAGACAAGTGAGTCCACGGCTTATAGTAATATGTGTAAAAATATTCGTCTCTTTGTCTATAAGCGAAACAAAAATCAATATAAAATTATAGGTCTTCTCAATAAAGACCACTAACTGAGGGTCAGGTAATGTCCAGAAGAAATTTGGCGGCAATTCATAGATGTATACAATTATAGCATTAATGAAGAATCCAATGATTGTTATAAATGGCAATAAAACCCAAAATAGTTTCGTTGTCTTCTCGTTGATGTTATTCGACAACAATATTATGGGAATGAAAGCAATAGATAATTGCATTTCAACACAAAATATCCACGTATTCGACAAACACTGTATTATTCAATACAATAATATTAATTCAATTCTGTCTGACATTTGAAATATCATTTCAATTACGGCTTTGTCTAAAGTGAAGAAGTTTTGAACATAGAGTAGATTCCAGAGACCATTGTCTTGACATCTTTGGGCCGGCTTTGATATAAAGTCTTCAGTGACTGGTCCTCGAGATAGGACTAAAGGCATTACAATTGTTATCAAAGCGATTAGTATTACGATTGGAGTCACTCTAAAAGCAAACACGAATTCAATCAATTAATTGCTTTTTAAACACTTTTTTCATATTAACTTAAAGTCTATAATTTTAATATAATTTTTGTTTTCATGTTCTCTAAACTGGTTTAGCATTTGAGTGAAAGTCAATAATTATTTGAAAATGATTTCTAAAAATTGTAATAATCTCTGAAAACGAGAAATTGTGTCAAACCTGAGGTATTTCTTAGCCATGAATATGAAGACTTGTTTTGTATTTTTGCCGACAGTATAATAAGCCAAAGAGAAGGCAGATATGAGTATTAGGCACTCGAACTGCACCAGACTATTGGTGAAGATGAGCATTGGCCACTGCAAGGCCAGGGTCTTTATGGTCTGCATCTCACCTGCAATTGCATTGAGTTTTTGAATAAAATTTACATTAATTATAAATTTGTGTCAATTCTAACGGAAGTACTGAAAGTTGACCACAACTACGGTGTGGACTATTATTATCCATATCATCACAATAGTCCGCATCGCATACAATGGCACCGGTTTATCACGATATGAGCTATAGTTGGCACCAAAGATACTCTTCCAGGAAGTGGTGAGAGATAGGGATCGAACTATTGCTGTATTGAACCAAATGTGTTGAGCAGACAATGAGTCAATCAATAGAGTTATTAGCGATGATATGATCACAATTGCTGTCAAAACACTCAGTATTGAACTGAAGAATAAAATTAATATAAGCTTTAATTGAGGAATATTTGACAAAATGAAGAATATATGAAAGTTTTACACAGTTATGATTTGATGCCAATCCCAAACCACTTCATCCACTGCTGTCTCACATCTCAATACTCGTGCTCTGAATTCAATATTTTTTGCGACTGAATTGAATTGAAAAAAATTTGTTATGAAATATATTTTCATTCATTTAAACAAATAATCACTTAATGAAGAAATCCTTTGAATGTCTTCTGGAGTACAAGTGGACGGAACACAGAAATCCATTCGGAAAGTAATAAAATGGAAAAATAGGGCCAAATCCGCAAAATCGTTGTAAACCTAAATAAATGACATTTTATTTACAATACATTTGCTATTATTTAAATGAATTACAACTAATCAATACATACCGTGTCATCCAATTCCCTGATAAGACCTTTCATTTTAGAGTTCATGCCATAAAAGTTGGGCTTCTTTGGGAGCCATGGCTTGAATTCCGAGACACAGTACTGACCCCTAAAGAACTCCCGAAAAGTTTCATTTCCCTCGTCATCGATCTCACTGTCGTCATCGTCTGGGACACGAATTTTAAGACATTCCTCATAGTTGCCAAACATTGTGACCACTCCTTCGAATATACCGGACGTAGGCTTTCCCGAGGCGTCCAACACTTGGGTTGGGATTCATATTATTATTGAATGAAATATTTTTTTTTTAAAAATGTCAAAATTGCAGAAAATAATAGATTCTATAAAATGGTTCATTAGTGCCAATAATTGGGTCAATCGATGGGAAAGACATTTTATGTCTTTATTTTAAGATTGAAATCTATTGTCTTTTTGACAATTAGTTAGAAAATCATTTTCGATAACAATTATTTGTTTTCAATTTTATTCAATTACTTTTTATTTGAAACAATAGATTTGACAGAATTTAAGTGTTTATTAATTGCAAAACTATTTTATGAAAACTTAAGAAAAATGTTATAAAAGATATTTTTTAAAAAACTTTTCATTTTTCACATCAAAAATGTTATTCATTTTGAACTACTGTCAAAAAGTGACCCAAAGTCTAAACAAATTAAAAAATATTTGTTTCAAATTTGATTTTGTAGTCAATAATGATTTAAAATAATGCGGAAGTTATTCATTATTTATGCCTTTTTGACATGAGTTGTATTTTTGATTAATTTTTATAATTTCCAACACTTTCGTTGAGATAGTAATTAGTTTTGAATATTTATTAGCCATATATTCATGAAATGCTCTTTCAATCAATGGTTAACAAATAATTTACTATTTTATTGTTCACTCATTTGTAGAATAAATGAAATGAGAAATAAATTTATATTTGATTTTGAATTGAATACAAAACACAATGAAATGAACTTTTTTAAAGAATATAACTTTTCAATGACTTACTCTTTACGGCCCAACTCTTCAGATGTCTCAAACTGACGATCCATTTGAGAAGACCGGCCGAACAGTTGCCGCTGACCTTTGCATCTGAAGACATGGCGACAATCTTTGGAAATATAGACCGCAATAGTGTTCTGACACCTGTTTGACATTGATTTCAATTATCATTTCACAGAATATCAAAATTCATACCAGATTTGAGATTCTGTTCCATTATTAGCCATTTCTGTTGGACTTCTTCTTCACTCAAGACTTTATCAAAATTTTCATTAATTTCATTCCAAGAGATGTCTTGAGTTTGATTTGAATCACTTGAACTATTGGCCAATGGATTAGTGAAGACAATTGAATCCGAATCATTCAAATCTATGTCTTTCTTCACACGACTTAATATGTATTTAATGTCCAAATCGTTTTGATTTAGTGTTAGATCACTTGAATCACAAGATATGAACAAATCAATCAAAATCAATATCAAACACAAAAACCTGAATCTCGTCAAAGAAACCATTGTTTTTCACAACTTATAAAGTCTTAACTTTGTTTGACTTTCATTATTACAAACCTTCAAAAAAAAGTCAAAATCTTTGAATAATTGACTGCAAAGAGAATGTCATTAAAATATAATATTATTTTTAGTGTCAATGCATTAAATATAATATTTGGAACACATTCGAAGAAGTGATAAAATGAACAAATCTTTGGAACAAAAGAATTGAGATTCAGATGAAAAACTTTTTAGTCACGAAATAATTGGCAAAAATATTAACAAAATTTTGGTTTTCTTTTCAAAGAAAAACTTTTCAAAAAATGAATTTATATTTCATTTACTCTTGAAATGAAGTTTTGATTTTTTGACTCAATTGTAAGGGAGTTATTAAGTCATAGACCCGTTGGCCGAATATTACTGAATCTTATGAGAAGAGGCACTAAATTAGGACAATCCTTAGGACTGGAGCAACAACTGCCTGAGCACTGGAGCACTGGAAGGCATAACTGTTAACTAATACTATAAGACATTACTAAATGTTCGTAAAATATAATATATTTTGTGTTCTATTAATGAAACACAACTTATAGTCGAAACTAAAGCGAGAAAAACCTGTTTTAATAGCATTTGAGACAACAAAACAATTTTGAGAATTTTCTTCAGAAATATCTTCTTTTCTACTCTTTTATCATTAAAAGTCATTTCATTTTATTGTTGAATAACCTGTCGATGGATTGCATCCAATAATAGCTATTTGTTTGCTTTGAAATCAATGTTAGTTTAATTGTCGACAATTTGAAGCAAAACAATTGAAATGTTTTCACTAATAGAGAAAAAACTCAAAAAAATTTATTGATAGGAAAACAGAATTCAATGAAATTTACAATAAATGACAAAATTTGAAAACACTTTTTGAGTAGAATTTATTGAAATATATTATAATGAGTTTGTAATAAATGATTGAATGGTTTGAATTAAATTACATTTTATTGTCTAAAACTGTGGCAACACTTTCTGTGCAAACGGTTTCCGAAATGCCATCGAAGTCCGAACTCATCTCATGAAGAGGTGATTCGCTCGTCGACACCGTGTCCTCAGAGGACTCGTCGTGAGGGATGTCCTCTCTCTGTAACTCCAGTCGAGAGCCAACCAACTGTTGTCCAACGTTGACGTTGGAATGGCTGGATTTCCTCAACAGCTCCATAAACTCCGCCGATGTTATGGAACCAGACTTTCGATTGAATCAAATTATAAAACAATTCAAACAAGAAGTGAATAATGATTTTGACTCACTTTTACGCCATTAAAGAGTCCGACGATGTCTTCATTTGTGCCATCGATTTCAATGATATTCTTTTGAGCCAATTCTGGTAGACTTACATTGAGTTCTTGAAGAGATTTCACAGAAGTTTGCAATCGTTTTGCAAATATTTTTTGATTTTCGATCAAATTAAAGGTTTGTCCCATATTTGAGGTCTGAATGGGACCGATGTCCACCACTTGCTTCCGATGTCCACCAAATACTGGACTTTTTATCTGAGTTTTGGCAATATTTGCTTTCGAAAGAGTGATAGCAGTGGTCGGAAGTGGAGATTTTGAGGACTGAATGATAGGCTTTTGTTGCATTATTATGAGGTTCGGGGTCTGGACTTTCTGTACGTTCTTTACATTTGAAGCGCTTTGATATATGAGTGTCGGCGCAGTTGTGGTCACTGTTGGCGAAGAAGGGATTGAAATCGCTTTAACAGTTTGATTGATGGGAACAGAAACGGGTTGTCGAGAATTGACAGGAAATACAACGACTTGTTGTTGACCATTGCTTTTGAACACTTGAGTGAAGGGAAGTCTTGTCATATTCGTCGCCAAAGAAACATTTGTTGCGTTTATTGTCTTATTTGTTGTCGTTTTCATTTGTTTTTGATTTCCCGGAACTCCAATCACGCCCACAATCGATGCGTTTCCGGTCGGAGGTCTACCCGGCCTTTGCTTTGTGCGAATACTTGGGATATCAATGACGGGCTTCTGAGACGTCCCCAAAGTATGTCTTGAGATGAGAGGAATTGCGGTCACATTCTTACTGGTAGTGGTGATGACATTGGATGGAGAAGTGGTCGAAGTGGACACGAATATAACTCGAGCTCCCGATTGACCGACGGATTGGGGACTCATTGTTGTGGACACTGTATAGCAATTGTTGGCATTGATGACAGACCGCGAAGAAGTGGCGCTCACTTTAGGCAATGAATGGGAGTTTCGGTGATTTTGTGCAACCATTGGATCGGAGATTGTTTTTATGGGAACGAATTGGGGCTGACTTTGGCTATCAATGCGGCGCCGTTTGGGTGTATTGGCGCCCATAGTGTCACTCAATACCTGATTTGTGTCCATTTGTTTGATTCCGGTCTCCGAAGGACTTAACATCAATTGGTTTCGAGTCATCTGAACGTTGGAGACATTGTTGGCCAAACCGGTGAAAGCCGTTTGTGGTACGAGTCGTGGCAACAATGGTATGAGTCTTCGGCCCTCTATTGTCCACTCGGTTTGGGTGTTGGCGCCCGACATGTGGTAAGCAATTGTGTTGAGTCTCTCGTCATTGACAGCTCTTCTAACCTCCGCTCTGTGTCTCTCAAGACTTATACTAAGCAACAGATAATACAAATCATTACCAAAAGTCCATAAATCACATCCAAAGACAAACCTAAGCATTGAAGACAAGTCTTGAAGTAGTTTTCTTTTGTCTTTATTCAGATCTCCCTGTGCTCTGAGGGCTGTCACCACCGATGAATACGCTTCCAGTTCTTCATAATTCAAAGACAAAACAAAATATAAAATCAATAAACAATTGGTTTTAAAGACAAAATGTGTCTAAAAATGAGTTTAAATAATTGATCCAAAATAAGACAAAAACAAATGAAGACAAAATACCATATCTTCTGAGAGATCGTTTGCACTCATCGCGACTGTTGTCCAAAACCATTGGCCACATATTGACCACAGATTTCGTTAAGACTTTCCAATTATTTCAAATTAAATCTTATTTTAAAATTAAAACATTAATTGATTTTCATTTTTCAATAGAAATTCAATTTTTATGAAAATTTTTTTTGCAAATATAGTTAACTGTGGATACGATTTGTGCCCTTTTATGGCTATAGTGCTTGTATTGAGATATACTTCACTCATACAAAATAGGCACAAATTGATGGACTTTTCCTTATATATTGAACCAAAACATTGTCTCTCATTAGTGTTGACCACAAGAGCTCAAAACAAAGTCATGCATTCAGTTCAATAACTCTTGTTTTGTTGATCTGATCTCTCATTAATTGACATAATGTCTGCCAAACTATAATCAAATTATGTCTTTATATTGTAATTAACTTTCATTTACTAATTATTGTTCATTTCGATCCAATTATATGACTGTCCGCTCGAGAAGTGATCAATACTTGTGCTAAACATAGTCTACAAACCATTTCATGCATTGAATCCATGTTTACATAAAACCGATTTGTCTGTAGTTTTCAAAACATTTACAAACTTTTCAATAGTTTTTAATTTGATTTGAATTTATTTCTTAAATAAAAGACAATAAAAGACATAAAATGGACAACAATTTGTTGATTGGAGTCATAGACAGCGAAGAAGTCATAGATAGGGATCAGTTGAGTGATTGTCAGTCGTTTTTGATCAACAAAATTGGTATTCAATTGAAATTGAATTGATTTTAAGCTCAACTCTAATCCAATTGATGTCTACCCTTTCAGGTGGTTATCCATCATTGAGTCCACTATTGAATGACGAAACGAAATGTTATTTAAATTCAATTATTTGTGATTTATGTCAAAAACGTTTGGCTTTTGTTCTTCAGATCTATTGTCCGATCGATGACTCGCCAAACGATCGATTGGTTTATGTCTTCGTCTGCACTAATAGTGATTGCATTCCCAATAAATGGTTTGTCTTCAGAACTGTTACTCCTTTTGTGCCTAAAAGTGATACAAAACAGACAACAAGTGATGTTTGGGTCGAAGGACAGACCCATTGGGACAATGAGCACATGGATGAAGAACTTGAAGATAAGACAAACGATTGTATCGAGTCTTTGGCCGACCTTTCAGTTGAATGCAGTCGAGGAACAGATGATTGTTCTTCACTGACAGTCAAACCGACGGCTTATTTTCAATCGTTTTATATCTCAGTGATTGAGGAACCGATGGATGGCTTAAGAGATGACAAACACATAAACCAATTGATTGAAAGCTATGAACGAAATGACGACAAAAGCACAAAGAATTCAAACGAAACTTTTGAGCAAAACTTCTTACAAACTATTTATAAAAATGATCGAAAAAACCATCAATTCTTCAAACGATTATCTCTTTGTCCGAAACAAATAATTCGTTACCAATGGTCGGGAAAGCCATTGGTCAACAGCGATAACCACCAACTGGTTGTTCCCAAATGCCAGTCCTGTGGCTCCGACACCTCATTCGAGTTTCAATTAATGCCGGCTTTAATCACTTATTTGAAGCCATTGAACAGTGATTCCAGACATGAGTTAGACTTCGGAACAGTTCTTATCTATACGTGTCTTAAGAATTGTATGAAAAACGAGTCATTGATTGTCGAACATTATATCGTTCTCTCAGATCCAGACAATCAGTTCTTCGAGAAAACTGAAACGCTTTTAAAATAAAATATTTTTACAAATTGTTTTAATTAATAAAATAAAAAATTATTTGAATTCTAATAAAAGACTTAAAATTTGATTTCAAATGAATGGAAAAATGAGTGAAAATATAATTAAATAAATTGTTAGCAAAAATATTGACTCAAAGTTTGCGCCAAATATTGAACTCAAAGCACAAACCAATAAAAAGCAAACGATTTTTATTTGAATAAAACTTTTCAACAATTTTTGTTTCAGTATTTGTCAGACAATGTCTTCAACTCAAACATGCAATTCAATCACCCTTAAGGGGTCCGTCGATATCATCACAGAGTTCTTCAGTAAGACATTGAATGCGAAATTGTTTAACCAATTGATCGAATCAATTGATCCACAGATTATGGCATTAATAGTATTTTATATCAAAGGGGTTTATATCCATCCGATCGGGTATTATATGATTGCAACCATTCATCAAACCATTCATTCTTCTGATCCTTCATTCAGTTCATCCATTGCCAGAAGTATGGCTTAACACTTCTCATGTCCAGCGAAGAGAAGCTCAAACAATATCTGGAGATAATATTGAGTCAACTGAAGAACTTTATGCTAACAAAGAGTGTCCACAAAATCGTTTTGGTTATCATAAACATCGAAACACATGAGACGGTCGAGCGCTGGGAGTTTGTGGTCGACTGTGACCAAACCATCACCGGATCCGATACGAAGACCGTTGACCACAAAGAGATACAAAATGGCATTCGAGATGTGATCCGTCAGATCACAGCCAGCGTCACATTTTTGCCCCTTTTGGAGGGAAAGTTCAATTTTGATATACTGTTGTTCACCGATAAGGACACAGACTTACCATCGACTGAATGGACGGATTCTAATCCACATCTCATACCCAATGCCGAAGAGGTAGAGTTGAGGAGCTTTTCAACTAATATCCATAAAGTGAAAGCTTCGGTCACTTACAAGAACTTGGAATAACTTTTTGCCCCTTTTTATACAGTTTTCAATCAATGAAATTATTATTATTTTTATATTTTTTTAATTCAATTAATTTTGAGTAAAATTGAAATTCAAATCATTTGAAGACTTCTTGTATTAAATAAAAATAAATTTTATATTAATTTTAAGAATTGATTGAAAAATAAATCAAAAATTTGTTGAGTTTTGGAAAAAATACAATAAATATATTGAAAATTTTGGTCAAAATTTGACATAATTTCAAACATTATTTAGTAATCAATTGGTTTAGGATTTCTTGTATTCAATTCTCTCGACTTTCACTTCTTCGCCGATCAGTTGATAGACATATGTGACAACAGTTGAGGACTGGATGTCCATTAAGACGAAGGAAGGAATGACATTACTGTCCAAAAGAGATCAAATGAGTTGAGAAAATACATATCAAACCAATCCCTACCTCTCGAGTGCAGTGTAGGCACCGGTAGCCGAACCGGGATTTATATAGAAGTTACCATCACTTTCATAGGCCT
>JAQIXR010001461.1:0-12404 GCA_034700825.1 Quadroppia sp. Gr-Ori-00064
GAAAACATAATTTTCTTTAAGAGAAATCTATTTCTTGAAAAACAAATGAACAGTAGATTTATTTGAGGCACACATGAGGAAAGACATCTCTATCGCATTCATCATAACAACATTGAAAATCGTAATCACATTTTTCGTCTTTGTGAAGACATACTGAAATGGAGATAATTATTGAAATGTTTTTTTATTATATTAATTGCAAACCAATGAATACCTCCGTTAACGACACCAACAATTGTCACAATCAATACAATGACGAGAAGTGTGTAAAACAGTGTGTTATTCATATTGTATGGACAGTAGTGTTTGGTTAACACAAGAATTTCAATTGTAAACCATTTTATATACGAATGAATTGCTTAACAATTAATGAAATGATTATATGTTATGTAAAATATTGAAAAAATAAACGATTCAATGAATAGACAGTATTTTTGTTGACGAAAAAACACTATTTGTTTTTGAATGACTTTTTAGTTTTGATTCTTTCAATCGATTCCACAATTTTTAGAATAAAAATCATTTCTTTTGACATCGGATCAAATCATTCAATATATTCTCCGAAGATTTAATTTATTTTTATAGACTTTTCTGTCTTTTGTAATGATTTTCTCGTCTTTAATGTTAAACAAAATATTTTATTTTATTGAAAATTATTAATGAAATAAAAATAATAAAAAGTTTTGAATTAATTTCAATTTTAGCCAAAGTTTGTATTTTAAGAAACAATCGATTGATTCAAAGATTCAAACAATTGATGTCCAAAAACATCACTGCATTGTTTGAATGACAACTTCTTCATCAATTGAATCAATTCTTGAGTCAATTCTTTGCTTAATTTTGACTCGAATTTCGTATTTCTCGCAATTAAGTCAAAAATATCCGCCATTTGACAAATGTCTACCATTTGGTCAATGGTTTTGCAATCGTTGACTGATTTCGATGAATACGAACTCTGAATATAAAACACATTAAACACAATGTCATTAAATGGCAAACAATTACCACCTCTTCATCGGAGACAATGTTACCATCGCTTGACTTATCATTGGTTAGACATTGAGAATAATTGTAATCAAAGCCAACGTCCGACAGTTTGGCCGAAATCATGTCATTTGAGGTGTGTTTGAAGAGTAGGACATTATTTGGTTTAATGTTCGCATGAATTGCATCCAAACCGTGCAAATAGTCGATGGCTGACAGCAATTGTCTAAACCAAACCATCGCCTGTTCCTCACTGACGGACAGACCCTTGAAATTGAGTTTTCGTAAATATTTGTCTAAATTCCCGAAATCCGCGAAATCCATGAACAGACACAAACGGTCGTAAGACATGTGGACAGTCGTGTCGTCGATGGGGAAAGGTCTAGACCTGTCGTTGAGACATATTGGCTGACATTCGCCTAAATTGACGCAAAGTCTTATTTTAACCAAACTTTGATTTGAAAACATTTTTTGCTTCAATTTTGTCCTTTCGGCAAATAATCTCAACTTCTGTTCAGCCATTGTGTCGAACGGTTCCAATTCCTCCAGTTCTTTGATGTTGATATATTTGAGCGCAAACTGTCCACCAATGGTGACATCGAGTGGATCTCCTTCAAAGTCATGCAAACCGCCCAATATGTGGCCATACGTTCCTCGATATACCGAACCGTAATCACCGAAACCTATCAACTCTTTCACTTTGAATCCAAGAGTATTCAAAGTATAGATATCTTCGGAAACGATATCAAAATCAAAAGTATTTTGTCTTTGAATCGGTTTTATGTTTTTGTTTCCCATTTTGTGTGATTGAAATGAAAACGAATTTATTTTTTATTCAAACAATTGAATCAATTCAATGAAAACGCGCTTAAAATCAAAACCCAATTACCTATTGGTCAACACATTGGCAACGGATGGCATGGTTTGTATCGACGCAAACATTATCCCAATCCATGAGAATAATTGTTGGAACAAATGAGTGGACCATAAAGAGTATACAAGAGATGCCTTTCCCCTAAGAATCCATAATAAACCCCAAAAAGTGTTCCTCATTAACGGCTTTCGAGTTATAAGTGTTTCAGACAATCATTAGTCGTGTGTATAATGACATGCGTTGATGAAAGTGAGACAAAGATAGTGTCCATTCAGTTGAATTCAAGACATTTTTTAGTCATTAGAAACAAAATTATTCGAAGAGTTATTTCACAAAAATATTTATAATGTAATAAAAATTACTGAAAAAAAAACTTTTTAACTGTTAATAACAAAAACGATTCGAAGAGACATTGAAAAGACATCAGAGATTATGATCAAAAAAAAGGGAAAGATTTTTTTCAATCAATTTATTGGACAAATATTTTTCAGATACACTTTGAGATTAAAAGTTATAATCAATTAATTTAAGTAACAAAAAAAAAGCGGCAGAAAAAAGACAAAAAAATTGGCACTCTTTCCCATTGGCACTACCCTATCATTACTGACCTTTTGGTTTTATATTATTATTAAGTGATTAATCATAGAGTAAATTAAGTGAGAGAACGGACAGACAGCACACGTCTAAGACGAAGGTCTCTGTGCGGCCACCGTATCATACGGTTGGTATCGGTTAGTGGTTGTTATGCGCGGTCTCTTATCCTTTCCAACAGCACCTGATAGTGTGGTTCGGAGGCACAGATAGTGTGTGAAGGGTTCGGGTGATTAGTATAAAGAATAATTAAAAGCATTAGTTATGAATGCATTCAAATAAAACAAAAAAAAAATAATTTTTTAGAATTAATATTAACTAAAAGTTTTTTATACTAAAAAATAATCTCAATTTTACTTAAACTTAATTCAAATATTTTTTTTATTTATATATTTTTAAAATTTATAATAATTTCCACAAAAAACACGAAAATAATTCTATAATTATAATAAAAGTCGAGTTTTTTATAACTCAATATCATATAAACCCTAAAATAATTTTCATAATTTTTTTCTGTATTTTTATATTAAAAATTGAGTTAATTTTTTTTCGTGTTTTTTTGGGAAACTATTTTCGCAAATATATATTGACTTAAAAACAAATAAATATAAATATATATAATATATATACAGAATATATATAAGAAATAATAAAAGCAATACTTTTTTTCACAAAACAAATAAAATCAAAAAAAAAGTTTTTTTTCGTTAAAATTATTAACAATTATTTTTTTCTCCAAAAGTTTTGGATATAATTTATAAATAAACGAATCACTCAATCAATCAATAGCTGCCACTAATAGAGTACTGCATTTCAACTGCAAATTCAAATGTGATTTATATATAATATTGAGATTTGACTATAAATAAAAACTTCTCGAAAACACTTTTCGGGTACTTTTGGCACTCAGTGATCGGTTTTTTGGTCCCATTTTTAGATACATTATATGTTTTGAGTCAAAAATATATAAATAAAAACTAATTTCACTTTCAATTAATTCTCGAATTTTCAAAATAAATGCTTTTCTTATATAATAAAAAAAACTCTTTATTTCTAACACTTATTCTTATATTAAATTATAAATCGCTATTTATTTCATAAATTCATTTCATTTGATAATTAAAACCTAAACTAAACTTAAAAACTAAAACAATCGAGAGTTTTGAAAAGCATTTCTTTGTTCGACATTTGTTTGTATAATTCACATAAAAACTGAGTTTTTCTTTCAAATCAATGCATTGAAATTGACTTTGACTTTAGAGAAACCGGTGTTTGAAATGATTTGAAAGAATATTAAAATCTAATATTTCGACCAATTTGTGGACCCTTTGATAATATCGAATGAATTTTGTCACAAAAATGGATATTAAGCGCCAAATAATTGTAATACCAGTGCTTTCGGCCCTGTATTTCTATCGGCAGTACTCATAACAGGTCTTGTTTAACATATCTATTGAATTAAGAGTTCTTATGAATGATTATAGAAATAAAAACTTAATCTAAATATAATAATAATAATATGAAAAAATATCACAGATTTTAAGGGGGTATTTATAGAACATAAATAACACTTCAATCATAAGAATCTTCGATAACGTTATAGCGATTTAAAGAGAGAGAGAATAAAGTGAGAGAAAAAATAGCAAAAAAAATAATTGAAACAAAAGATAGAGAAAAAACTATTTAAACGTTTCGTTAACGTGTATATAACGCACCGGTGCTCGTCAGCGAATCAATAACAGCGGTGCCCGTGTGAGTGGTCGGGTATTCGGCCAAAAGACCAGCGTATTGGGAGTGGAAGTCGTACGGCGTGTACAGAATGCCGGCGTCGGTCGGCGTTATCAGCGGAGGCGGTCCACTGCCGTTGAGCAGTTGACTGGTGGGGACGGAGAATTGGCGAGAGCTTATGATCAATGGGGCGCCCAATGGCGTCGAGTGGTGGTGTCGCAACCCCGTGGTCAGCGTCACCGGTATTGGCGTCAGTTTGTGGAACTGTTCGGCGTCTATACCCAATTGCATGCACTGTTCCACTGCAGGGAATCGGTGGCGAAAAGCCATTCATTAGACTCAAGACATAACTCTTATAACACAAATGACTAACTGTTTCGTTGACTACTGTCCCGATAAGTGCCGTTAATAATAGCCAATTCCATGAGTTGTCTCTTTTTAAGCTCATCCTCGCCGTCAGTCTTTGAGGAAATGGCATCAAAAAAAGACGATTAAATTTCAATCAAAAGCTCATTCATTACTAACGATAGGAATCAGAAGTTTCTTAATCTCTTCGACCGCTCTTTGAATCTTAACATTCGCTCTATTGTTCGCGTCTTCAACAGTGATGAGGACATGGAGTTTGTCATTGAGGTGATCCCAATTGGGCTTTCCTCGATTCGCCTCTTCCTGTAAGCCATAAAATATATTAATTCAACACTAAAACAATTCAATAGTTTTTCTGTAAAAAATCATTTCATTTAATATGATATGGATTTAAAGGAATGAAAGAGTCATCAGAAAAAACATTTAGAGATCAGAGAAAAATGAGTAAAACTTACACAAAAGGAGTCATTAAATAGTTATTCATATTATTCCACATTTAAAGTAAGCATTAAATCAATAGAAGACATGAGTCATGAAAATTGATATGAATTTCAATGAATATTAATGTATTAAAGAGTAATGTTTTGTAAATATAAAGTGAAATAAAAACAATAAAACATATCATTTGTTAACCTTTTTCTTGTCTCTCATTGAGCCCCTTCCGCGCACCATTATCTTACAGCCCGTCTCCTGTTCCAATTGTTTAGCTGTCATACCTCTCGGGCCCAGAATTCTTCCCACGAAGTTGTACTGAAGTGAAGATTCAATCAAAACAATAGTGACTAAAATATGGGATAACAAGTGAATGGGAGACTCACTTCGGGATGTTCCTCGACGGGCACATACACCTTCTCCTGTCGGGAAATGGCCGGACCGTCGGGTTCGGGCAAAATCAACGGCTTCTTCTCAATACCATTGATTTGAAACAAATTTTGTCGAATTTTGTTGATCTCTGAAATTGAATGCAAAATAAGTCACAAATAAATCATTGAAAATGAGTTAAAATATTGAGCAATAAATTTGAAAATAACGTTATTTTCAGTTCATAACAATATTTCTCAAAACACTGTTGAATATAGAGTCAAAAATATATTTAAAGCAAACACTTTTGAGTGCATTATATATGAAAATCACATTCAAATGGTTTTGCAAATAAAAAGCAATTTTTTGATAAAAGAATTTAAATCACAATTGAAATGCATTTGTATTTTTCAAAATCAATACATACAATGACAACCAATTTATTGAATAAAATAGTAATTGTTTTGTGAAATGCAAACAAGTTTTGCAGATATGAATCGAAAAAATTATAATACAATTTGAATGCGAAAACGTCTGAAAATACCCAACAAAACAAAGGACACGAAAGAACTCATGAAAATTCATTTCCTATTCACACAATCGTTGAACAAAATTATATTATAATTGAATTATTCAAATGAAAGGCAGAGAGAAAAAAGTGTTGACAAAAGTATTTCGCAGATGAAAGAAGTGTTGATTAGATTTTCTGTTATCATAAGGAAAGGTAACACAACAGAACGGAAAGGCTATTCGTGTCATTGAATATAAAACGCAAACCCTGTGTGTGTGTGAGAAAGGAATGGCACATATAAAAAATCAACTACTCTTTCACAGATGAGGCAAAATTACGAGTGCTTTATGTCAACAGAGATTTGTTTCTAAACATTATGTACAAAAAGGCCAACCATTTCATAGATAAGAGAAGTCATTGTTTTCATTGTTATTAAGTTATATACTTTATATACCGACTAATCAAATATGAAACGAAAATCACAATTACATTGAATTTTCTCTATACCGGCCCTTTCAAGAGCTCCGACTCATTTAAAGTCATGTAATTTTTTATCAATTCATACCATAAGGGCTTCACAACTAATCCAATGTTCAGCTCAGGGAGTGAAGGAGCTGTCAATCAAACGGATTATGTGTACTTAAGATAAGGCATTTCATATCTGGTATTTGTATTGAAAAAACATTTATAACCTATTCGTTAAGACTGTAATCATTGCTTTGATTGCTTCTAAAGCTCTAATATTTAGTTAATAATACAATTAATATAATTATAACGAATACAAAGCACTCAATAGTTTTACAAATCAAATAATGTCTTAATCAACAAATGTGTTAATAGTTTGCTATTCATTACTTTTACTAAAGATAGGCTTCGATTAAATACCATAAAAAATATCATATAAAATACACACAAATTAATAGCATTTATAGTAATAATAAAATTTTATTTCAAATGCAAAATAAAAACATTTTATATATTCCGTAAAAAGACTTTCATTTTATGATAAATAAATATTTTTTTACTACTTTTACACAATTATATCGTAATTAAAAATCATATAAATTAAACATTAAAGAAAAGGTGAGAAATGTATTCATTTTGAAGCAACAGATGTGAAGGCAATTCATTCAATGGGAAAGACATTATCTGTTAATATAACCACAAAAATCATAGGAATCGCTGCTCAAAACCAACAGACAATCAGATCATAGAAGCAAATAATTGCTACAAATTTTCATAATTTAAAACAAAACCGCAAACAAAGTGCTAGAGAAGGAAAGGGTAGACTAGGTGTGGGTGTGTCCACACATCGGCTTAATTGGCGCTGAGATTGCATTAGACCAGAAAACAATGACATTAGAGAATGACTACAACAACAGCTCATAATCAACAGTGGTGTGCGATTTGCACCCAACCCAACCAACCCTAACAAATGCCATACATTATATAATATCATATAAATTGAGAGTTGTTTTGAAAGTGTGGCGAAAATGGTCTGACTTTTTTCGTTCGCATCAATGCCTTCAACGGTTGGCATATTATCTCAGATATAGTGAAACACTTTCTTCTTGTGTTGCGCTTATAATACGTTAATTTCATTCACAGATTGCAAACGAAATCCATAATTAATTGAGTTTTTAATCGCAGAAAAAAAATCTTTTTCTCCAAATATATTCACAAAAGTTTTTCCTTGAGTTTTAATCAAGAATTAAGTCCACAAACAGTGGAAATATAAGTCGAAAATAGAGTAAAAAATAATTATAAAATCATATATTAATCTGTAGGAGACATATGAAGGATAAGGCATAGGGCTATTATGCCTGTGCTCTCATAAAACTGCAATACATTTTATGCAATACTAAACACCAACGCATTTGTCGTTTATATCAAATGCAAAGAAAACACAAAATTTCAATAATAAAGTAATTTGCGTTTTGAGGGAACGGTATTTTGTAGATAACAATTGCTATGAACTTTAAGGGAAAGACAGTCGAGAAAAAATCAGCTGAACTTTATTTGCGTTAATTGATTGGCAAAAATCAATGGAAAAGTTTTCTAAACACAACTAACCGTTCATTTAAGGCATAAATATTGTAAACTAGTCATCAGTTTTGGGATATAATCACAAGTTTGGCAAAAATTTACACTTTTTGTGAACAGATTTATATAGAAATATATCGACAAAAAAAATAAAATTCATTTTAGATTAAGAATAAGAAAAATTAAATGAGAAAAAAGACGAGGAGTTGAACACTGGATAGGAATGGGATGAAAAAGGGGAACATCAACGCTGTGGAAAGCTGTAGAGGACAGGCATATATGGGGTGTGCAGTAAAGACATAGAGAAATAAATATATATTTTTAAGACATGAAAACCAGAAATCACTGCAAGGCATAAAATATTATATAACGAGATCTCTCTCTGAGTCCAAGACATCAGATCCAGCGCTAAGGCTGTGGGCGAGAAGTGCACCACTGTTTAAATGCCAGATCCCAGTGCTTGCAGTGAATGTATGTGTATGTGTTGGGGTCACAAATGATGACACGCCTAACACTCAATGGCAAAACACACCAAATGTTTGCAAATAATTGTTATTCAAATCAATTGATTGCGAAAAAATAAATTATTTTTCGCTCATTTGATCACAAATTGAATAAATTTTATATTATATAAATTTATTGTTTGTTTTGATGTTTTAAAAACACAATTACTGTAAGGTTTATGTGATATTGAGGTCTCATATGTGAATTGATGACAGTATTTATGGACTTTTTCACTGATTTTAAGCTATTTTTAAAACTGTAAATAAAAAACAGCACTTTTTTTGGCCCTAAAAGAGGCCCAAAAGAGGGTAATCCTATGTAATGGCGCCACAAAACAAAAGGACCCTTTCCTACCCCTTACCCCCACACTCACCCCCTTTAAAGTACTAATCCTTTTAAATAAATAAGACTTTAATTACTCAACCCTTAAATGATAGGAACCGACACTCAGGGGCTCAATAAGGGGTATATAAGGTGTTTGAGTGAAAAAGATATCAATAATTAAATGACAAACAAATGTATAAACAAATGAAATGATTGGTAAATACAAGAGAAATGACATTCAAAGAGAGATAAAGACATTAATGTCAACAACAAATGACAACAACAGTGGAGGACATGGCTTGGGATGTAAGACATGGAACCGATTGAGTGATAGTTAAGACACCAATCGATTGAGTGATAATTAAGACACCAATCGATGGCTCAATAAAATGGCAACACATGTGACAGTGGATAGGGGTATGAGTGGTGTGAGGGCTGTTAAGGGGGTTGTTTGGGGTCATAGGAGACAATGTGATGGCGAAGACATACCTTCGTCGAGGAGGCGCTCGATGTGGAGGAAGACGTTGGGAAAGGCTGTCAGTTGTTTGCGATCCTTAAGAAGTTGTGCCAAATAGTCGGCCGTCGACTGCATTGAGATGTTGTTGTTGGACGAGTTGGTCGTCGAAGAGTTGCTGTTCTCACCCATGGATCAGATCAGTGGTCGATACGAGAGATAGAAATCAATGAGTGATTGAAAACAAACCAAAAAAACAGATTAAATGACTGTTAGTATTGAAAACACATTTGATTTGGACATTGATTTTCAATGGCTTTTGAAAGTCGTGTTTGAATTGCACACAGATTTCAATGAAAATATATTTAACAAATAATTTAATTCAAAACTACTATTAAATCATTAAATGGTTTGTGATTTCTCTTGTTATGCTTTGAAGTGAAAAACAACTGAAATATATATATTATATTAGATCTGAAGCGAACGAAAACAGCGTTTGAATTGTGAAAAACGAGTACTGAGTGTAGCGTTCAATGCATTTGAGACTCAGTTTTAAACTCCAACGAAAAAAACCAAAATAAAAATTTTTGTTTTAATCTTTCAGTGAGTTTTTGGGGGATAAGACTCAACAGTCAGACACTCAGTGCATACGACTTGACGTCTCGTTCACAACAACCGTGACTCAAGTGGCGGTGCGCTGAGAGGTCAGTCGTATGCATACATACTGTATGTGTTGCACTGCATAGACATGTGTGTGTGTGGTTGTGTTCGCCCGTTCCCCCGTCACAGGGATGCAAATTGCCATCAATCGCAGTGATGCTCAAAACGAACCGTCCATTGGGTGTGACGTCACACACACCCAACAGTCCCGTTCAGGAATGGGCTGTACGTCCAATCACTAACAACGTTACGCGTTTTGAATGCGGGGGCGAAACGTGTTATGAAAATCCATGTCAAACACAAACGCAAACATATTTCACATTTAAATATATATTTTAATGATTTTTAATTCAAAAAAAACAGCAAAAAATGATTTCAAAACTCATTAATGAATTGATATTTTATTCACAAAATAAAAAAATTATTTATTTCTCTCTTTCAATACTATCGACTGAACTGTCGCTTGTCTTTGAGGATAGGAATGGCTTTATATATGATTGACTTCTGAGCCTTTTTGCGGCTCACGACAGCCGGCGACGAATAACTTCCTTTCCTTCCGGTGCTCTTCCTATAGCTATGCGATTTGGAGGCCTTCTTAGCGCCGGTAACCGCTGTTTTGGGAGAGAATGAGAGAAATTGCAGTGTTTTTAGCAATGAATTTGTTGTCTCGAATGCAATGAAAATGTCTTAAGGGGTGGACTCACGCAGATCGACGAAAGGGGGAACACTGAAGCCGAAAGACTTGGCCACCGAAACCAAGTCGAGACGATTCACGTCGAAGATGTGCTTCAATGAGTGCGAGTCATAGGACCGGACGAACGCCTTATAGCCTTCCTTTGCAGACATATTGAGGAAATAGTTCTTTGATATCAACTTTTCGAGCTATCGATCGATTCGGAGAAAGGATTATGTTTTCAATAGTTATATCATTTCATTAAACAATTGCTTTTAAAAACATATTTAAACCCTGTTTGCGCTCAAGGGTCGAAACAAGCGAAACATTTTCATAAACTGATTTTCAATCTGATTATTGAGAACAAAAATGTCATGTTTAAGGACATGAATGCCAAGGGAACGGGCGATTGGGAATGCCATAAGTGCTTAAAAGTGTCTATAAATGCATTTCAAACATAAATTCTTCGATTATTTTATATAAGATTTGAATCAATTCATTGAAAAACACATTTTTATATAAAAAATTGTGATATAAAAAGCGATATAACTATCGATTCAATGAAAAAACATTTGAATTTCAAACGAAAGGAAATTTATTTTTGATTTATAAGACAAAACTCTTACTCAAAGCGAACTGTTTCATAACACACATACCGGCGCCAAAAGGAAAGACTCAATTAATAAAGATATCGATTCTTATTGTCAAACGTAATGCCAATTATTATTCTCTTAGACATTGCTTTTTGGCAAAAGTGTTTGACTTTCGATAGGACTCAATGGAAATGCTATACTATTTCGCAATTGTAATACTCATTGAAATGTAAAAATAACTCTATTATGACGGGCACAGGTATGCAGTGTTCTGTTACATGTATTTGTTGTACTCATCGATGAAGAACTGATGAGATTTTTATCACATTTTTTTCGTTTTACAAATATATTGATGAATGAGATGTCGATTATATGAAAGGTCAAAGTTCTCTTTGATATACCAATCGCTTTTGGTATGTAATTTCACAACTTGTGAACAACTTTTAATATACAGTATGTATGGGGAAAGGGATGAAACAAAACCTTATGACACAAATGTTCATCGAGTGCTCAAACAAACAGATGCGAAGAAAGAGATCAGATTATAGTCGGAAACGGACTCTAAATATAGAAGAGCTCAGAGATCGTGAAGACTAGAAGTGATAGAAAAAATAAGTCACAAATGATAAGAGTGTGCATAAAAATTCTAAGTGCAAGGGGGGAAAGGGAGGATAAGAGTGTGGGCACGGATTATGGTTTGAAACACTAAAAAAGTGAGGCCTTTTGTAATGAAATGAATGAAATTAAAAAAAATTAATTTTCAATGAATGAAAGAGGAGTTACTTCTCGATGAGAGTGACATCGGGTCTCAGAGACGACTGTTTTTGCATTCAATCGTATGGAAAGTCATTTTCGTGAGTGAAATGAGAGTCAATTCTTCGCTCAAGAGGTACTGTACGACTGGCACGGGTTTGGCACACATATCGATACGAGAGATACGCGTCTGACAGTCGAGTGCCCACAAGAATCCAATGATAAATTACTCGCGAGTTATTCAATCGCTTAGTCAACTGTCAGGCGATATATTCACGGCTCAAATACCGGAGCTCTACTCAAATGAACAGCGAAATCGATTGTAAAGAATCGGCGAAAAAACAAACATCAGATAAAACGATAACAAAAATCGCTTTCATTTAATGAAATGCATTGAAAAAACAGTGAAAATCGCTTTCACTGAATGAAGGCATTGAAAAATGAATGAAAGATTACATAATTTAATGGCAATCATAAAGAAATTAATCATTCGTTGAGTCATAGCTTCAAATCAATTATGAAAAAAACGATTTAATACTTTTAAT